>JAZHYW010043547.1:0-29654 GCA_037355805.1 Ixodes ricinus
GGTAAATTGTATAATAAAACCCAGTAGTCGGCAAAGGTACTGCTTACATTCAAATGCCCAATGACTTCAGCAAAAAAAAAAAAAGGATTCATGCCGAAATTGGTGTTAGGCTACGCTGATTCTCGACCAGATACGTTAGCATTCGGAATGGGACCGGACATTTCATCAAACGCCGTTTCATCGAACGCAATTTCATTGAATGCCGTTTCGTCGAAGCCGTTTAATTGAAGCCGTCTCATTGAACGCCGTTTCATTGAATATCTTTAAAACAGAGTTCGATAGTTCCATGTTGTCAGCAATTTCTTTTAATGGCTTGAAATAATTCAGCTGACCACCGAAATTTCCTTGCCTTGCTTTGATTACTCGACCAAACGGTTGCCAGGTGCTAGGTAGCGCCGCAACTTCAGCTATGCAATAATGACTACGCGTGATGTTTTCTATGCTTCACTGGTTGCAAAGCTTAATTTTTTTTTTTGGGGGGGGGGGGTCTCAGTCGATTAATGTTTCAATATCGCATTCGAAAATTAAGTTTTATCAGTGTCATTTTCAGTTACCGATATGACAACTTGCGGCCACTGCTGACCTAGGCGGTCTTCCGGTGACAAAGTGCCCGCCTGTCAATTGATCTCAATCTTTCCACGAACCTCCCGGTTGAACCGCAAGTTTGTCATTGACGTCACCTATCCGATCTGCGAAGAGACCTCGGCGAATGAGGAGACTGAAAGTATGTTAAGCTTAAAATTAAGTCCGAGTTGTGACACTGAGGATGACGTTTCATCCGTCATGCTCAGTGTGGCGCCATCTATCTTACTTGGTGGCAATTAAAATCGTCAACCACAACGCAACCCCCGAGAAGGCGGCTGCACCAGTCCATTACAAGACTCGGCCTTAATGCAGGTCTGGGCCCTTACGCCCTACTTGGCCTCGGAGCCACTCCCGGCCCTTTCGTCCCTCTCGGCCGTAATGTAACTATCGGCCTTAGCGGGACGCTCTCTGAATTCGGTAGGTTCATAAAACTTAGGGAAGCATTTTTGTCGATAGACTTGTTAGCAGATATGCTGGTCTTTGCTTGTATTTTACAGAAGTTATATTTACATGCTAAATAAATTACCGAGTGTAAAAGTGGAAGGAAAGCTGTATCCCAACTGGAGAGTTGCGCTAAGATTATTTTTTCACCAAATAAACTACTCTGAGAAGAGCCTTATTAAAAAAAAAGAAGGCGATGTGTTCTTTTCGTGCCCTATACTTACAAAATGTAATAAGTAATATGCTCCAGTATACACAGGAACACTCAATCATTATCAAAGATGAACCCATTTAGCGATGCAATCACGTTTTCAATTTCAAGTGATGCTGGCAGATGGCATCTGCTCCAAACCAATATCTTGCCTGCTACAGAAACCTGCTACAAAATGTCAAATGCCGCTTCCATCACTGTCCTAGGTTGTTTTAGAGCGCAGCTCTTAGGCGCCCGTTTCCGGGTTGAGCGGCATCGCCGTCGGCGTAACCGCGCGTGTTGCATTATGGGACGTCGCAGTTGCCCTGCTAAGTTTAGCGGGGAAACTAAATTGGTGTTGAGGTCGCGTGACGTCATTTTCCCCGCTAAATTTAGCGGGGAAACTTAACCCGCTAAATTTAGCGGGGAAAATTTCTTAATTGCGGAAATTTAGCGAAAATTTCCTGCTAAATGGGGAGGTCAGGAGGAGGGGAGGAGGGGAGGAGAGGCATACCCTCTCTTCCGTACCCTTCCCTTCTCCTACTCAAGAGCTACGCTCTAATTTCGCATTACAGAGAATTGTGGACGTCTTTCTTTATTTTTTCTTGTTTTTTAGAGCGCAGTTTTTATAGGCGCCCGTTTCCGGCTTGAGCGGCGTCACTCTAGCGTCGCGATCGCCGTCGTCGGCGTCGGCGTAACCGCGCTTTGCATTATGGGTAAATTTTCCCGATAAATTTAGCGGAAAAAATTTCCCGCTAAATTTAGTGGAAAGAATTCTCTGATAAATTTAGCGAAAAATTTCTCCGCTAAATTTGGCGGCAAAATTTCCCGCTATATTTGCTGGGAAAATTTCTCCGCTAAATTTAGCTAAAAATTTCCCTGCTAAATTTAGCGGGAAATTTAGCAAAACTTCTCGCTCAATGGGAGGGGAAGCAGGGGCATACCCTCCCCTCCGTACCCTCCCCTTGCTCTTCCTCAAGAGCTGCGCTCTAATTCGGCATTACAGAGAATTGTAAACGTCTTTCATTTTTACATAAAAGGTTATGGACTTCTTTCTGATTTTAGAACATTCTAGCATACCAGTATTACCTAAAGTCTCTGAATCCTAGGAAGGCAGCTACAAGGTCGGTCGATTTTAGTCGATAAAACACCAGCCGACACTTTGTTTAGTCCGCAAATTTAGTGTGGTTGTACAAACAGTAGCTGCTATTTTTTAGCTATTTTTTGACTAGAACAAATCTACATGAAAGACGTGTCAATACGATAAAACAGGTGTTCTGAGTAGAAGCGCACTGTCCTGTGCAGAACTGAAAAGCGGGCTCCGTAGAGGGCCTGCATCTTCACTCGGAGTTTCTGTGAAGACAACAGCCAGTTGTTAATTTAGTCTTTCATGCTTATAAAGAGTAATCTTCGGATTTCAATCTACCTCTCTCTCGAAGAAGTTGTGTGGCTAGTACTGAGGAGCAAGTATCATTGGCGCAAATGGGCGTATTTTCACTATTTGCCCAGCGGACACGCGGCGCGGTTGCAGTACAGTATACTAGAATACGGGGTATAGTGTTTGGTACGGCGCGGCTTTGCTACTGGAGCTGGTGAGGCTACACGTGTAGACCAGTCGTCACTTTTTTATATTTTTTATAGAAAGTCGTTGCAGCGCGCGCTAAGTTCGGCGAATCTGGCCGCCATGACACGGACCGAAATACCCCCCTCTCTTTCTCTCGCGCGCGGAGCGGAGTTTACGCAACCGGCGCTTATGCGAACGGCGCTTACGATACGCGACCGGAGTTTACGGTCCAGCCACGGGCGTTACGTGACCGTGAGCGTAATTGGGCCTATAAAGCTACCGCTTTTAAAAAGTAAATTTTGGGAGTCGATGTGTTTCGTGCAACCTGGTGACTGATGATTGTGTTTTTTCGACGTGTAACCGAACCTGGGGATCCGTAGCCTGTGCACTTTGCCTATAAACATCCTAAAAACCACTTCTTTATCTTTTTTATTTACAGCATGCAATAAAGCTTCTCTTCATGGCACGTTTGAAGCAGGCATGAAGCATAGCATGAAACCACTGGTACCTCCCAACTCGATTTTTTTACTCGAACGCTTCGCCATATACGACGACGTGTGTTTGCATGCATGTCCCAGGAGTTTCGCGTTATCGGCAGAATTGGACATGAAACTTCTTTTTTTTTCACCTTAGTTTTAGAATTTTAGATAGCCTTTCCAAGTCCGTGTCGGAAACGTCTCCACGTGTGTATATCATTAACGGGATTGCCGCGGTAGGCCGACGTTGTCACAATCACCATATCTCCACTGTAGCTGCCTTCATGTCCGCTTGCTTTTTGCCGGGACATAACGCACCTAGCTCTAATCTCCACTCGTCGTCAAAAGCACACCGCTTGGTTTTGCCGGGCACGATCGAGCGGCGCTATCGTTCACACTGTCGCCTTTGTTCACGTGTTCAGACATACAGCGGCCCTCTGCTCCGTAAAACGAGCGCGCTCCGGGCTTTCACAGAGGAAGAGCGCAAAGAGAAACCGTCAGAGAAGCAGAGAGAGAGAGAGAGAGAGAATTTGGTAGCTGCTTTTACCTTTAAAGTCTTCTAATGCGTGAAATGCATTACAGGGAATTGGTGTGTCACGTGTCGTATATTTTCCCTCTTAGTCAAGCGGGGAAACTATGGTGACGTCGGTTTCCCCTGCTAAGTTTAGCGGAGGACGGCACTCAGCTACCCTTCGCGCCATCCAGTCTCCACATGTGCTAACACAGTTTCTCCACACTGAGGCGCATCACATTCTGCGTTACCTTCGCCTTCGCCACGCTAGTACGGCGAAGAGGCAATTTTATACCCGAATTTTAACAAACAAAAAAAGTTACCGCGACCAACCAGCTCGTCGAGTTATCGCAAGCTGTCTAAAATGAAAGGTTTAAGTGCCATGCTTTTTTTTTTCCTATTTTAATTGCAAAGTAGAGTTTTCTTACGAAAATTACCCACGTGTGTGCCTCCCCGCTCTGAAGGAGTGCTTTTCCCCAAAGCTTTCGTTTGCGCTGTAGCTAGTGAGAGACGCAGGGTCGCCCATGTTTCTCCACTTAAACGGGTGCTATCGTAAGGACCAGCACATTTCTCACGCCTTGCGAAATTCGAAGCTGTAACTGGGCACGCGAACGTCGTTTGATAAAAACTTTTTGTCTAAATTTAAGAGCTCGAACTGGGAGAAGGTAAACTATTAAAAAATTGT
The DNA here is from genome assembly GCA_037355805.1 of Ixodes ricinus. NCBI lineage: Eukaryota > Metazoa > Arthropoda > Arachnida > Ixodida > Ixodidae > Ixodes > Ixodes ricinus. The sequence continues at coordinate 4,453 of JAZHYW010043547.1, forward strand.
GTCCGTCATCTGCTCACTGGTTTGCGAGCTCGCTCTAGGGTGACAACGCAAAAAACGCTGCGAACACTCTATACTTCGTTTCAGCTTGGGTCCAGACGCAGCCGATGCTACAAGCACGAGCGTGTGGCCCTGAACAGTGCCTGGCCTGCACGAGCGCGCGTGCTTGGCAGGAAGCTGGAAGCGGAGCTCGCGCTTGTAGCATCGGCTGCATCTGGACCCAAGCTGAAACGAAGTATAGTAGAGGCTGGCGACGAGCAGGATAATCGTCATAAGTAATATTTAGAACGAAATGTATGGACCATGAGCACCTGGGAACAAGCTCGCTCTGAGTTGAGCTCTCAAAGAAACGACAAAACTTTTTGTGAAACGATGTTAGCGTGCCTGCAGTTTCAGGTATGTACGATTACAATCTTGCGAGGCGTGCCGAATGTGCCGGTGCTTTTACGGCCACGCCCTGTAGATCTTGGGCCAGGGCCTTTGAAATATACACAACTATCGACATTATATCTACCCATCCTTTCCATCCGCGGCGTATGATCCCTCGTCTATGTTCATTAGATCTATTACAAGAATTCCAGTCTAAAAGCTTGATGAATTAATAATCTACATGTATCTTCACGCCTCGACCGTAACCTGTGTATTCTCAAATCCCCCCCCCCCCCCCGTAATGTTTCGGCCTTGAGGGTATAATAAATGAATAAACAGAATGCTTATTTAAGCGACTGAAATGCGATTTTTACATAGGAGCATATCTGCTCGTTCCGCTAACGTGAAGAGGGGACGGCGGTTATCTCGAATCGGGGCTTCTGTAGTAGCGCGTGCCACAAGAAACTTATGGGAAAAAGGGGGCGGGGGCGGGGGGGGGGGGTGTTAGGGTTGTTTAAAACTCTTCATTTATTTACATATTTACAGACTACCTTGGTTGCTAATGCATGACGGTGTGACGGAGTCCTGTCGCGCGCTCCTCTCCTTGCAGTCCTCTTTTCTTCTTTCTCTCTTTGCTCGATCCTACAATGTCAAACTAGACGCTTTAGACACGCGCCAAATTACAGCTGCGATTGCTGACTTTCCCTTGCCTTACCTAGGTACCAAGTCACTGAAACGGTTGTTGACGAGAGTTTTCACAAAGGCCAGTGATGCGAAGGACAGAGTAGAATTTAAAATGGCAATAACTTGACCTGATATAGTAAAGACAAAGTGAAGGAAAAGAAATAAGAGGAAACAAAAACGGAAGGTATATCTTAATTATCGCGGCTGCCATGCACAATTGCTGAAAGATGCAAAGGTCTGTGTAATCGGCAAAAACATAAGAAAACGAGGTCACTGAGTAGCCCAGGATGTATCATGCGGACGATACAAGCCACCAGAGTCAATACAGCACTGAGGGGATATGTGACTGTCCAGGTTTGCCTTGCGATTCCTGGAGCTCTAGGTCACGTGGTGCTGAATTGGCTGATATAGTTACTCTGGAATAGCTCGCGGCATCAGCCACGGTCATATACTCCTGAAAGAGAAAGGGAGGCATGCGCGGCAGTGCAAACAAGGCACCGCGCGTTGCCATGACGATGCATCACTACTTCCTAAATGCATCGTCTCAAAACCGTTCTCTAGACGGAAATGAAATCTCGCAGTTCTCCAGCAAAGACATTGAGCAGATCCGATCTACGGCCCCTTCCGCTCTCCATGGGTGGCGGCCCGCCGCGCCTGTCCACTTTCCGCCGGGTGGCGCTCCCGTCGCAATTTGTGTTGGAGTGCTTTGGTTTCATGTGCCACACAAATTGCGCAGACCCCAACACTCACCATCGGTCCTACATAGATTTACCTCTGGCTAATAATGTGTCCAAGGTTGTACCCGAGCCGATCAGTGTGTACCATAGTGACCACAATGCCATCGTCACCACCATCACGAACAAATGATGGCCAATAACAACCCACTGATCAAGACAGACAATGACCACTGATCAAGACAACAATAAATGAGTGTGCGTACCTTTCGTCACGATGACCACCGATCAAGACAATAAATGTGTTCGTACCTTTGTTTAAAAGTCTGTGTCGTGTGTTAAACAGCTTCGTTGGTCGTCACCTTCACAGAGTGGAATGGCTTATGACTGTTTGTGTTAAATTTCCTAATTATGTGCATACTAAGATTCCATAAAACTTTCTTCACAACAAATAATATCTGAAAACGAAAGAATGACATATCCCTAACTCCTTTTAATAGCCTAATGGTTAGCATGCCTGGCTAGTACTTCATGGTCTCATGACTATTGAAAATTCAATTTTAAAATCACGATCGCAACATTCGAGAGAGTTTTATATCGGGAGACTTGAGAAGATCGCGCAGGCGTAAACATACATAAGAAAGCATGCTGCACACTCCTGTAGCGTTTGTCTCGCTCGCGCTTATGTTAAAACAGACTGTCGGCGAGTGGCTGATGAAACACATGTCAGACTAAGCGTAACTTGTGCTTAACGCTTTCAGACGGCTATTGACGGCGCGAGTGGAGTGCCGTCGGACGGCACTTGAACGCTCCGCAATAGGGCCGTCGGGCGGCACTCTAGAGTCTTGATACAGAGTTTCATAAAATGCTAAATGTGGAGCACTACCCACGATCGTGACTCGTGCATAATTTTACGCTAGCCATAACAGGCTCGCATCTAAAGGCTGAACTCAGTGTAGCAAGGATTAACAGCAAAATTCGCGCTGCAAAGTTCCATTACAACACGCCGCTGCATATTCGTCGGAAACCAAATTCCATGCGAAAAACGAGAGATGAGCGCCGCCAAAGCAAATACATGATACCAAGGCGTCAGTTGCGTGAGCGACTTCATCTGATTGTGAAATCAGATGAAATGAAATCAATTTCAAATGATTGTGTACTGTTTCATGTGTTTTTTCCTTTTTTTTTAACTTTTTATGTGCCACCACACTGTAACCAATAGGTTGTTCTGGGGCATGATACAAATAAAGGATTATTATTATTATTATTATTATCTGAACACAAAATAACGCACTTGCAAACGCTTAGAACTCCGAATCTAAACCAACGCACAACCACATCAGAAAGAAGTGTGTCATGATACGTTCGAAGGGTTCGAACATGGTTCCAAGTTCCGAGCCAATCCAAAGTCTGAGCCATTTTTTGTTTTTGTTTTACTCTATTGCTCGTGGTCCGCGCAGGCCATTGGCCCCTGCCGGTAGTGGCGGACGCCGAACGGACGAAATCTAGCTCGCCTATACTTCGTTTCAGCTTGAGTCCAGACGCAGCTGATGCTACAAGCGCGAGCACGTGGCCCTGACCAGTGCTTGCGCTTCACGAGCGCGCGTGCGTGGCAGGGACGCTGAGTGCCCGGAGCTCGCTCTTGTAGCATCGGCTGCGTCTGGACCCAAGATGAAACGAAGTATAGATCGGTGGCGAACAGCCCGTGGCCCGAGCTCGGCCCGAGCTCACCCTGAACGCCCGACGTGCATGTGCAGCTGCGAGCGTGCAATAGACCTATTGCTATATTACCCAAGAATCAAGGAGAATGCAGGGATTGGTGTTCCACGCGCCGCACGTGCTGGCCTCAGCAGTAGTAAGTTTTCTAAAGCAAAAACATAAAAGAAATTGAATCTTGCAAGCGCGTTCATCAACGCTTTATTTTGGTTATTTACTTCGAATCTTTTATACGGGGAAGGCGTGCGCGTGTGGCGCGTGGAACACCAATCCCTGCATTCTCCTTGATGCTTGGGTAATATAGCAAATGGTCTATTCGTTTGTTCCGGAAAAAGTCTGCGCCATCTATGGAGAAAAGGCTACAAATCAATCGCGGGTGAATTCTTTTGCAACCGGCGGATCAACATTCGCTCTTGGGTCGCGAGCAGATGCCACGCGCGGAGTATCGCGAACTGATTCGCCGCCGACCATAAAGGCCCCTTAGCTAAATGGACCTTTATGATCGTGTGAATGGGGTATAACACGGGCAGCAAATTTCACAAGATCTCAGAGATGCATCGACGGTTCGAATGTTTTCCGCCTTGATCACGGCAAGCAATGGTGGGCGTTGATTTAAATGTGTGCATCAAAAGCTTCCGTTGCTCCCTATCGCCTAAATGGCGTAATTGAAGACGTGTATTAATCTATCGACGAGTTGGTTAGAAGGGGCTCTTGCCAAATTAGCGTAACCTGATATTCACCCGAAGCTAACCCTCTGTCAAGACCAGCGCGAGGCTGCAACTCAAGAGTGCGCTGAAGAAACCTTCCGTTTTCACCTTCCCGTCAACTTCCTTCCGAAGTTGTCTTGAATCGTAGGTGCTTCTATTCGTTTTTATGATAACCCCGAGAAACACCTGAACAATTCATGATAGACCCAAGACAGTAAACGAACAGCCAACTGCCAGAGAATTGGTGGTGTTGTCATGGACTGAGGTGAAGACTATTTGGTTGTCAGCTGCCAACGCCGGAAGCTCTCGTCACGTCGCAGCACTCAAGACGTCAAGCCGCCAGGCAAGCTATTCCTAAAAGTTTACCACCTCTTCCAGACAGTCAGAAAATGTCGTGCCAGACGCTCAACATAATATGTAACATAAGGAAGTAAATACCTGTTTGATAATATATCTAGAGTAATATTCGACATGGTTGAAAAAACCCCGAGACTGCGGGTAAACGACACAACACAAAAAAGTCTCTATAGAGACTTTTTGTGTTGTGTCGTTTACCCGCAGTCTCGAGGTTCTTCAACCATGTGCAATGTACACCAGCTCGTTTGCGCCCTTACATTTTGTTCATTAATATTCGACTTGCCTTTACAGATGACCATCTTGAGTAGGCCGGGTGCCACTTTGAAATGTAATTGAAATACTTTCGAAGACACTTGAGAAATACGGCGCCAAGCTGGAGATATCACACTAAAGTTTTAAAGAAGATGCTCGTCTTGTGATGACTTCACTGAAATCACAACTTGTGGCAACTTTCAGGCATCGAAGACGTGGCTTAGTTGCTGCAAGCGAAGTTTATTCTGAGACCGGACATCGATCGTGACGGGAATTTTTGGCGGGTCTTCATCCCCTCTGTCTGGAGAGGGATATTGTCTGTTCGTCTAAAATGGCCACTGCTTGAACTTGCCTGATATAGAACTTGTCGATCTGACTAAGCTCTCCGATGAGAAATCACTACTGTCGCCGTCCAGTAGCGTGACATGATGAATCCTAAGGGAACCAGAGCGGCCAGTAGCATCAAGAAAAACTTCGACTTCAGGTTTCTTCTTGCGGACTGCTAGGGTGTGTTCGGCGAGAGATTTGTCTTGATGTTGCAGACTAAACAGATCCACGTGACGCTGTGTGCGGTGTCACGGAACGAGGCGAAGGCACTTTAGTTGTCAGCTGCGAATGCGAGAGGGTCTTGCCTAGTCACAAGCCGCGTTTACATGAATGCGACTTAGTCGCATCGAATCCAGTTGTCGGATTCAATGCGGTCATGTAAACGGCATAATGCGCAAAGAAAGCGCATCGCATTCAAGTCGCTAGACAGGTGGATCGAGATAGCGAGTGCGCATTCATTCAGCCCATGTAAACGGATGTCGCATCGCATTGTGGAACGGGGAGGATTATGGGAAGGCGCTCGCTGCGGGAGCGAGTGAACAGCTGAGAACACGGCGGTGGCCAACCTCGTCGGCGGCGCGGAGAGCGGTCCCGTATGGTTGCCCGCAATTTTTCCCGAGAACAAACGCGAGCTTTTATTGCCATCATAAGTAAGCGGAATATAGCGGAGCTGCTCGATGAGGATGGCCCCCGTCCAAGCCTTGCGAAGTACGACTTGTGCGTCCGAAGGGGTCCCAAAGGCTTCGGCGCAAGCACGAACGACACCGAGAGCTCCGAGCACTGTAGAGCACTGCATGGTAGCGCAGAACTAGCAGCTCCTACCTCGGTGCCGTTCCTGGCTGCGCAGGAGCCTTTCGGACTCGGGGTCCGGTCGCGATCGGCGAGGTCTGGCGCGGCGAAGCGCGGAGGCGTCCTCAAAGCGTGCGCACACACATCGCCTCTGGTCCAGAGTGACCCGGCGGCCCGGCCTGGAGCCCTAAACGCTTGGGTTTTGATGTTTCTTCCGTCTCGTAACTTCTTCCCACCGAAGACAGCGGGCACGATGTTTACATTATTGAACGCTGTGGGGATTGTGATCCCTCAACATTCTGTCGCGTCAGCGTCTTGGCGCGCCGTGGCGGCCGCGCTGGCGTAGCGAGAGGTGGCGCTGCTTACCACTGTGAGTGGCTTCCTCCTCTCCCCCTTTGGGGCGATTTCCGTAACGAACCCCCGCACAAAGGAGATCGACGTGTCGCTCCTTGATTGGCCCTTTCGCCCCGCTGTTATCTTAAAACCAACGGACAGCGGGATCGCTGGGGCTTCTTCCTGGGATTTCGGCGGCGGCGACAACGGAGAACCGTCCGGTGCACCGGTGAGCGTTTTACCCCGTCCTTTGTACCTTTCTGACCGACCGTTCGGCCGTGGACTACCTCCACTCCGACGGCGTTCACCAGCTTATAGCCGTGTCTTTTGTATTTGTTTTGCATTGTAAATAAACAGAGTTTATCACCGTTACCAACGTGACTGGTGTCTCTTTGCGCTCGATGAGCAGCATGCCACGCGAGTACGAACCCGCTTCGCGGTAGAGCGTCTCGCCGCGAACGTGGTACTCCCAAAGGCAGTGGCCCTAAGGAGAACCACAACGCGTCGAAAAGCCTCCACACAGTCTGTGGGCCGCCATGTGCGATGCACCGGAAAACGTGGTGCGGCTGGTGCCGTAACTGCATAACTTCGAGCTTTGACACGGCGTGGCGCCACCTTCGTGTAGGGCTTGGTGCGCATTCATGTAAACGTTGCCGCGTCGGCTTCGTTCGAAGAACGAGTGGAGTCGATGCGCTGAAGTCGCTTTCATGTAAACGAGGCTACAGAACTCAACACAGCTTCCCAGGTCATCCATTCCCATGGGCCAACCAGCAGATCCAGGCAGTGTCGTGACACATACTAGACAGAATTACTTAATGTAAAATAGTAAATACTTATTTGATAATACATTCGTAGTTTTCAAGTTACCTTTGAACTCTCCTGAGTGAACTACAAATATGTCGACAGGTAATGTAATTATCTTCAAAGCTGCTTGAAAAGGACGCGGCAAGAATAAACATGTGAGTATAAAGACACTTTATTTGTCATTACTCAACAACCCCCCCCCCCCTTTCTTGCGCGGCACCGCTATCAGATTGGAGCGTCCGTCGCAGTTGGTGTACTTACGGAAAACACTGGAAGATAACTAATAAGAACGTCACTGCTCAACAACAAGATTCTAGTGAAAAAGATCAATTCAAAATAAAAATAAAACATCTTTTTTGTTATTGCATTTGAAATATAGTCTTGTTAAAAAGTAACGAAAAAAGAAATCGATCTGTTTCGAGTAATTTTTGACTTACGTTTCGAAGGCTGTAATTGGTAACTGCTGTCAATTATATTTCTTTTTCAGTAAAGCAGTCGTAACTGCAAGCAGTTTCTTCTAGATACAGTATCTTGAGTACAGTAACTCAGATTGGCACAAGTCTGGTCCCAGGGACGCGTGAACGAAACAGCGAGGGAACCCGCCAATAGTACTTGAAGGAAACAGAACGCGTGTTCGTTGTCGGCATTAGATGGATAAATGGATGAATGTTAACGGCCTTAATAACGGGCGGTAGCTTATTGCGCCACCTAGCCCAAAACTATATCGAAAACAGATACACTTATTGTCCTTCGCCTTTTCAATCCAATTTCCTCCTCCTCTGTGACCAGATTGTATACCCTGGCCTGTGAACCACTATAGACAGGGCAAAATCTGGTTAAGTCTGAGAGAAAATGCAACGTGAACCCAAGCAACAGAGAGCACCGCCAAGTGCTGCATTAAACAAGTCATCACTTGATGACGCAAGAAGCCGTTCAATTAAAGGAAGGCCGTGAAGCGGTAAAGCCACAGATTGAAGAGGCCAGATCGAGAAAAATAGTTTACAGAACAACAACCAGCCAGGAAGAAGACCTATGGTATTTGTATGTCAGCTAGCGAATGGCTTTCCGACTTGTCCGATGGACACAATAGTTTTGTGTGCGCTTTTAAAATCACTTTTCTTTTTCAATCATAACGTACGAATCCCGGACAAAATGCTCACCCATTTTTTCACAGACCCGGACAAAAGCTCACCCATTTTTTCACAGACCCGGTCAAAAGCTCACCAGGAGAAAATTTCATGTATGTCTTATTTACCACAAGTGCGGACAACTTAGGTGCATGCCTGCGACACTAAAATGCAACGATAAATTAAATCTGACAGGCGCATGGTTTGTTTATTAGAGTTCAAGCAAGTTTATTTATCGATATGGTTAAAAGCGAATGCAGTCCCCTACTAGCTCCAGCAGTCTTCGTAGATCTAGCTGGGACCCTCTCAAATATTTTTCGGACGATTCTACAGGCGCAGAGTGGTTTTTCGCACCCGCTTCACTGGGGCTCACCTCTCCGGGCTTGTGTCAATGCCGTGGCAACTAGAGTGCCTTCATGTTCGCTTTGCCTGGACATGAAGGCACCCTATAGTTGCAACGAGCGCCTGATTTTCCTGTAGGCACTCAATCAGCCTCCAGACGCTTGGATCGGCGTGGGCGCGTGGCTGACAAGCTTCAGGAACCCAGTATTCGACCCTTCGCAGGTGTTGTTTGTCCGATCTTGAAGAGTGGCGACGTACATATCAGGGAGTTTTAGTAGACCGTGTTTGTGTTAGACCGTGCAGTCAAAGTAGTCCAGCAGGTCGCCGATGTCACCGGTAGACGTTTCTCCGATTAAGTTTGTCGTTCGGGCACAAGCTGTGGTGGAAGGAACGCCAGCCTATCCGAATCCCGCACAGCTTTCTAAATTGGTCATCTGTCTTGTATTTGCCCAAAAGGCCCAACTCCCGTTCCTTCAAAATATTTTTAAAAATTCGCAACTCAATGATTCGTATAGTAGTTTTGCTTTAGTTTCCCTTTCACATTACCCTGAGATAATCCTTGATTTCAAATACATTTACAACGCACAATGACAGAAACAATTTAATGTTCCTATCCAATTCACTTCAAATATTACTCTGAACCCCAAGAAAACCCATGCATTAGTAATGAAGAGACATCGTGCCTGACCTTTATGTGCGCGTTTAGCGTGACATAAGCACAATGAAAAAGCGAGGTCACAAAGGGTGACTTCGCTTCTTCGGTCTCTTTTCGGGTTACAAAAACTTCGGTTCACAAGTTTCTTGGGCGTGGCACACGCGTTCTCCGGCATACCTTGAGTCAAGCAAGCTTGATTTTATCAGCTCCACTCGGTTTCGGTGACCTAAATTTTGGTCCCAAATCGTTGCTTCTCTGCCTGTTATGGCTTATCTGTTGACGCCTTTAAAATGGGATGGAATGCCAGTTCTCCTAAAAATGGTACAATATCTATCGCGTTCGCACTTTATCCCAGCCTGTGCTTCGTCCAAATTGCAAAAAAAGAAAAAAAGAAAAACAAAGAGGCGAGCTTTTGTTTGGTGAGTTTCTGTCCGGTGTGAGGTTATTTCCAGTGAGCTTTTGTCCGGTTACCATAAACAGCTTTGACAACAAAGCCGTATAAAAAAAAATCCTTATTGTAAAAGATAAACTATTAAAAACTTGTTTGTTTTTTCTCTTTTTTATGGTGACATTTTAACGGGCAAGGTGACATTTGCGCTCCGCTGGTCTATTTCGGCAAAGAGGATTCTGGAGAGCGTTCTAAACTCTGGAAGGTCACCTTTGCTCGTTAGGCGTTGGACTTTTCGGCAGAGGCGGCCTGGAGAGCACGCAACAACCTCGAGATCGGGGAAGTATCTTATCGGCATCATTTGGACTTCGAGACAACTACTGGGCCCTCGAGTCGTTGTCGACCAGATCCGCGAGACATTCGAGGGAACAACTCTCCGCCACAGGGCACAACTTGCTCTTGTAACGGAAACGAGAGATTGGCGGTCATCGGTTCAGTGGTTCGTAAGTCTCAAGTGTTTCAGCGAAGCTGCGGGTAAGCGCCTCTCTTAAACCGCGCAGAAACTCCGCGGTTAGCAGAACTCAAGTTTCCGTTGGCACGTGGTATACATTAACGTGAAAGCCGGTGTCTTTTTTTGTTTTTTTTTTTACTCTTTGATTGTGTTTATTGTATAACGGCATGAGTGTTCCGTCAGAATTAAGAATTTTGCAAAAGAGCTTGCATGAACTCCGTTCTGCAACGAAGTTCGTTCATGATGTAGGTCAGGCAAAAGCAATTCAGGCTCCACGGTCCTCATCCGGGGTCTACATGTGTCCTCTGCTGTGGTCACCACCAGCTTAAGAAATGAGTCGCGAACATCCTGTTGTCGGAAGAAGAAAGAATAAACAATTAACACTGGGACAACACGACCACATCCCAGTCCCAGTGTTAATTGTTTATTCTTTCTTCTTCCATCTCTTGAACCAACACGCTCTTCTCCCAAGTATATCCTGTTGCCCCTTCGCAGCCGAAGTCTTTGCGACATTAGCTGATAAGGACGTCGAAGAACGAATAAGGAAGAAAGAAGTGTAAAAAACATCTAGCCACGCTTTGCGTTTTTTAAAGATGTCCAAGGTTATGTCACCACATTCAAGTGCACACTTTGGACTATAAATTTACAGTAAATGCAAGATCTTAGCCCTTGGACGACCATGGACGCTCTAAGAAATCGGGATCGTCTGCTTCTCCCGCAAAGTCCTTGGGAGAGCTGCAGCCGCTGCGATCATACGGAGGACGCTGGGCGAATGACGGGTCTCCTAATATGATTCCCCAAAACGGTCAGCACTGCAACATTGAGCACGGTGAAATTTCATGTTCAATGCTTCAGCGCAAACAGTTTTTTTATCGTTTTTTTTTAGGTTCGGACATGTTATTAGTTCCATCATTCGTTGAGCTCCCTCAGTAGACTGCAGTGATTGGCTCTCTCAAGGGTTCTGCGGAAGAACAGACGCTCCAGACTTCTTTGAATGCATACCCATTAAAAGCGTCGATGTTGTTCAGGTGTGTTGCGAGATCCATTAAGTGGAAAATTTTCGGACCAGCTAAAATCCTTATATAGACAGACATCTTAAAGAGGTACTTCAACGAAATTTGAAATATACTCGTCGTGTTCAGAAATAGGCTGAATATGGTCCACAATATCCGTAAATGACCATCGCACGTTTGTATTTTGAGCCTGATGCTGTATTTTTTCGTTATAAACGGCCCACTCTGGTAAGCGCTCGGAGAGCAGCCAGCGGAGAGCACGTGACATCCGGCGCAATCGTGACGTAGTTTGTGTCGGGATGAGCAAAGCTGCGGCGAGGCTGACGTCGTCAGGATGCCCTGGCCGTTCCAGCCACCGAAGGGGTCGAAGCACGCCAGCGATCGGGCCACCGCAACTAACCGCAAAGCTGCTTTTGTGGGAATTTTGAGTGACGGGTTAATATTTTTATAATCTTGTAGAGGGAGAATAGCGACGTCTGGGACACACAAGAGTCCCCTTGAGTGGGGAGTTCCTCCTCCCCTCTTCTGTCGTGCTGGCCGTAGAGCTGTCTGAATGACGCCAGGTTCAAGGCATGTATAGTTCTAGGCGAGACAGCTATCGTCACTACCTGCCAAGGTGCAATGCCGCGTACTGATGCCTTGTACTGCGTTGCTTGAGCTGTCGATGGCTACAGCCTTTGTTTACCCCACAGGTCATGAACCATCGGATACGCTATCTGCTGGTCACCTCTACCTGGGCCATCTTGACGGCCGGAAATGCCACGCCACTATCCAATGTCAACGAGCCGCCGGGAAATCTTACGCTGAACAGGTCCCCACGGGGACTGTCCCCGCAGCAAGTGATGGAGGAACGCCTGACGAGCTGCCTTCTCGATGACGGCTTCACGAACGTCAACTGCCGGATCGAGAACAGCTCTGTTCGCTGTGAGTTTGCGCCGTCTCTCGTCTGTATGGGCCGAATGCCCTATTTTCGAACGAGCTCGTTCAGGCACAGAAGCGGCGGGCACCGCTCACGCGCAGGAACCCGTTTATTATTTTTATTTCTTAGGAGCCAAGCATCGGCGTCATCGGCGTACGTTTTGTTTGGCAACCAGCGACATCACCTGAGCAGTATACGTCACAAACATGAGTTGATGCATAGACTACTTTAGGGCAACCGAAGAGAAATACCTTTGGTAGCTTACACGGTGGTGTATAGTTACGCATACTCTGTCAATAGAATAAAGATCTCACGCTTAAGAAAATATAAAAAATATATTGTTTATATTTCAGCCGTGTAATAATTCACTCCGAAAGTTTGACGGCCAATGTGAAGTATGCAAACTTACTCGTTGTAAAAAAAAAAATTTCTTTTGGAATGGGGGGGGGGGGGGGGGGGCGGTTGCAAGTAAAACATTTTGTTCAGCACTTGATACTCCCTGTCGGTTTACGAGATGCAAGGCGAAGCCTATTGTGTTCCCGCTTCTTGCTTCACGACTGGTTCTTCGGATTTTGTAGCGGCTAATGCTGTTACCTGATTGGCTGCGAACCGATAATAAGATAGGGTCTTTCCATGCCCTATTGCAGGCACGTTCATGACATCCCCTAGCCTCTGTACTTCCACCGCACGCGACAGGCTGAGGAAATCGTTTTCTTGTCTAGGTTTTTCGGGCGGCTTTGACAGCACGCCGATCGGAACCATCGTTGCCACGGCACTGGGAGTGGCGGCAGGAGTCATCTGCGTCGCAGCCATAGGATGCTGTTTGTGGACGATGAACGGGAGACGAAATGTAGGTGTCGACTGACCTTCTGTTTCAACTTTTTGGCCCTCGAGTGCATCACACTTAGAAATCTGGAACGTTTACTCCCGCAAATCACTCGAGGGACAATCGACGAAGAAAACCGTCTGCGCTCTAGCACTGAGCACAATGTTTGACTCTTCTCAGTGGCACTGCACAGACTGTCGTTTTAGTCCTGAACGTATATTTTCAGCCTAGTCATTGTTCGAGGTCCCTGATTGGTGCGATTGGCTTTCTCAAGTGCTTCGCTCGAAAGTGACCGCTCCAGGTTTCTTAGAGTGCACTGCTGGGTAGCCACCACAGAACATTATGTTAGCGTAGAGATCTTTCGGTGACGCCCTCTGATGGCTTTCGTGCTTGACGCCACGACCGGGATATGCCCATCGTTACTGGATTAGCTCAGTTACGAAAGTGCCCACAGACGCTGCTTGCCGGTTTAGCAAGCAGTGTCTGGCTTGGCAAGCCGGCAAGCCAGAGTGGAAAGGCTGGAAAGGTTGCCACCATCTATGAGCGACGGCGGCAACCAGACAACCGGCAAACACAACACTTGGACAGCTACCGCCATCTATGAGCGACGGCGGCAACCAGACAATCGGCAAGCCGATTGCCTGGACTCTGGTTGCCGCCGTCGCACAAAGATGGCGGTAGCTGTCCAGAGTGTTGTGTCGACATTTCTTTGCTGACAAACACGATCCTGAAGAAACTAGCCCTTAACAGCTCCGCTGTAACGAAACAAATAGGTATTGTGCAGTGCCATCTACTGCACATGCGCGTGGGCCTAACGCTAACATGTTTTATTTGCACGAGATTTCGTGAAAGGGGTTTCTAAAGCAAAGCAGTCGCACCGCTTCCTGCCAACGCACTGTACACGACTCTTAATTGACGCGTTTAGTTAAAATACTTCTGGAAGGTTAAATTCACCGACAAGAACACAAAGACGTTAAATGCATATGAAGGGGCATTCCGTTATTTTTTACATGGTGTTGATAGCACGTTATGCCAATGCGCTTTGTAAAAACTAGTATTGAAAAAGCAAAAAAAAAAAGAACTTCAGTGAAACAACGTGGGTGGAACCGACATATCGAGCAGTTCGAAGAAACCACCGAAGATTTGAATACAAACATCACGATAGTCTTGTTAGTTGCACGTCTAATACAGTATCGTTAATGCGGACCCTGCCAATATGGGTACCCCGGTACATACACAATGTTTTCGGGGACAAACTGGGTAAATATATTCATTTTTGTTTTCTCGTTTAAACAACTCACGTTTTGGACGCTTTCTTCAGGGAACCTAAAGGTGTCCATATTGACGAGACATAACTGTCTCCGCCTAATTAAAAAAAAAAGGATTTTGACTTACATAATTTAATTTACATTGCATTACAGTAGACCCTTTCCAAAACTGCAGCAAGCAACATTGGTGGCCGCCATTGTTTGCGCACGATGCATGCGATTGGATGCGAGTCCTTGCCGAATGCTGACGCAGCCCTCGTGTCCAATCACATGTTCAAAGCGCTTGCCCGAACCATAGCGGATTCGGATAATTGGCGCTGCAGTTCCGAGACAGCGCCCACCTTTGAAAACAGCTATATTAAACCAGATAAAAAAAATGAAGCAAGTTGCGTTTATGCAAATTATCTCTGGTTTCTATACCATCTTCCAGGAAAAGGCAGCTGCAGCCCAAAAGTCGCCACCATCATCCAAGGTGCCTGCGGCTAAAGGAAATCCTTCCGTCAAATTTTTCAACCCCTTGACAGCATCGGTCAACATTGGGACAGGATTTTACAGGCTCTGAAAGACTCACTAGAGCGATCGCTCTCTGTTTTTTTTTTCTCCGACTTATTAGATTTAGAGTCTCTAGACAATAAGCTACGCCTAGGGTTCCGTCACTCCATTTTCCGATTTCCTCGTTGGCGCCGCCATTTTGGTGCCTAGTGCAGAGCGGCGCGAGTGGCGATCTCTACGATAAGAGAATGCAAAGTCATGGGCTTTATAGGCGGTGTAAAGAAGCCCACGTGATATCCTCCGCTTCATCATTTCTGGAAGACGGAAAAACGTTTTACTACAATTTCAGATAAAGCTTCAGATTACTGGCAACTATGATTTTTAGCACCAAAAGGGTTCTTAAGCCACTGGCTAGACCCGCAATCCGAAGTTCTGTTGTCATCCGCTACAAAGGGGAAGCCAAAGACTCCAATTCAATGCAGTGGATCCAGTGTAGGTACATCGAAGCGTAGCCCATTTAGAGACTCTCAATTACAGCTAAGCAAGCGATTTCAGACAATTGTACATGCAACTACACTATTCAATAGGCACAATCGCTTAGATGGTAGAATAGGACGTATACATCAGTCCTTTACGATTATTTGTAAATGCTCTTGAAACAACATCGTACAGAAGTGTCCCTTGAAACGTCGCTTCATACCAAAAAACTGTGTACCAAGTCTCCCGACGCGTTCCAGTTACGAATAAATGTTTTTTTTTGCGTGAAACGTTTTTCGATTGGTCGGGACGGGGGGGGGGGTAGATTTAGTGAGGCCCAAAAAAGTTGACCTCGAAGATCGACGCTGATTGGCTGGTAAAAAGGTCACGTGATCAACGCTAGCTGATTGGCTGATTCCGGTGAGTATGGGAGGTTCTGGAAAACCGACAAGCTTTAAAACCCGACTATAGCGCCAGTATCTTCGTTCCAGGAAAGGCTATCAAATTTCTGTGCCTATTTGATGAAAAGCGCCGTGAGCGTGGGCGCCGGGCTCGGCAACGTTCCGGAGCGATACCGGAACCTTTAACGTGTAAGACAGTTGCCCAGCAGTTTGCTACGCCATTTGTGTTGTTGTTGTAGTCAATGCCTCGCCGTTATCTTCAAGGTTTTGCTCGAGTCGTACCAGCAACACCCCCGTAGATAACAAGGTTCGACGAATTTGAGCACACTGGTAATGCCCCAAAAGATACAGAAGTCAACAAAAGGGACGAATATAGGAGGAGCCATCTGAAAGCATTGTCGTCCTTGTTGTTCTGGCGCGCTTATTCTTGCAACGAGGGTGTAGAGCTGGATTTTCTACGTCATCTACGTCACCTAGAGTGAGGTACCACCTTTAGATTGGAACTTGCGTTCAATGAGTCAAAACACGTACGAATCAAAGCCCAACGCTCACCTAGCACTCGTGAACAATCTGCGTCCCGCTCTGGCTTCCGACAAGTGACGCAAAAGCTCCCGCACTACGGCCTTGTTATGTCAAGGTGACGGTAGGAGGTGCCTTGCTTGAGCTGGAGGCGGCCCCGAAGAGCATCTGCGCAGTGCAGCCAACGGCAGCGAGGACCTAGATTCGTTAAAGGGGTTATGACATGAATATTTTGGGAGGTAGATATGAGGTCTACGTGCGTCATGTAGTGTTCACAACAAGTTTCATAAATTTTGGAGCTCTAGTAATTGCAAAAATCAATTTTCTGATGTTGATCATTTGTAAGAAATGATCAGGCAACCCTGAAAGAATATGACGTAGCCAGCCTCTACCCCTGCCTCCAATAGTCACAACATGGAGTCCATGGGTCACGTGATACTGACTCAGGCTCGCCACGCTCGGCAACTCTCTTCGCCTAGGCACTCTTGCGAGCACAGAGGCTGCCGCCCTGCCGCAAAGCGTCTGGCACCTGATCCTGCCTGATCCTCTCCGCGCCTGATCCTCTCATCTGATCCGCGCCTGATCCTCTCCGCATTGCGAGAGCGGATCGAAAACAAAATGACCAACTTCGGGAATTTCTTCGTAATCGCTCGCGTCACTGCTGAGATCGCTATCGAAGACGTAGGAACCGCCAGAGTTTGAAGAGTCCGACGAAGCGGGTAGCCGAAGCCGGAGTCTTTATCGGCTATAATGCCAGGAAACGGACACGATGAAAGCTCGGAAGCTGATGCCAGAGCAGAGGATTAAGAGAGCCTAGTTTGGGAGTGCTTGCAGCGAGTCAGCCCCAGCTCCGCCGGTTGCGCCGCGCGCGCTACCAGGGCGCGCGTGCAGCAGAGGCAGGCTACGTCACGGACCTCCGAACAACCAAGACCCACCCACTGGGGGGAGCCGAGGATCCGCGATAAAAACGACTGTATCTCTGAAACTAGCGGGCCGTTTACAAAACAAAATATCGCAAATGCATGGTAACACATAATGGGTTCTTCAGCCATAGTTATCTCATGTTTTATGTATTCCGTGTCATAAAATATGTCCTCACAGACACGCGTGCTTTCCGGTTTATGCCGTGCTCGCCTTTTCTTCCAGAAAGAATTGACGCCTTCCAGACTCTTGAAAAGTCTTCTTTAGTTGGGGAAGATGTTCGGTTGCCCTGAAAGGTACTTCGAACGAAAGGCACCGAAGCTTAGCCGCATAGCGGAGCGGCGAGATGTTTTGGTAGCGCACGGGTTTGGTTCCTTCTGGTGACGTCTGAGATTGCGAACAACAAGTTCGATAGTGTTTGTAACGAGCATGGTGGAGCTTGGAATCATAGCGCTCTGAAACCAACACTGCCAACACCGTCGAAATTGGTGTTTTACATTCCTCTTATTTCCGTCGATGAGAAAACCTTTGCTGACGTCATAATCAGCATTCGGTCAACCGTGGAAGTGGAAGGCCAACCATAGCGGCACTTTCGATCGCGCACGTCGCCGATAGGGGGTATTCACTGGAAGCCATATTTGAAGGCGCTGTTTAGAGCGGAAGCTCGGAACGAGCTCACATTAATAGGCTACTGTATCACTACTGCGTGATGCACGTTAAAGACCCCAGGCTAGCGGTTGTACTGCACTGCTACAATTGCTCATCTACAGCTGGGAGACTCGTCGCCCTTGGAGGCAGACCAAGTTCTAGGCTGTATAAACATACACACAACCCAATTTTTTTAATAGGCTACTAAGACCGGCAACCTTGATGGCGAGGAATGCACGTTGCTAAGGAACTCATGGAAGCTCGCCCTCAGCACGTGCTCAGCTAGTTGCTCACACAGCTATGGCCGCCAGTGAATGTTCTCTATAAGGCGTGTTCACTTGCGGCCATAGCTGTGTATACGTAGCTGCTAAGGGAGTGCTGGCGGCAAGCTTCCAGTGTTCTTTAAAGCGTGCATTCTGCACCATCGAGATTGCCGCTACGTCTTAGGAACCTATAAGTGGAAGGTCGTTCTGAGCATGCCCGATGTGCAGTGCACTCAAATACGGTGTCCAGCCAATACCCCTATAGAATCTCGGCTAAGGAAGTGACCTCCTTCCGACAAGAAAGCCGGGAGCTGGAAAGCTGGTTTGGAGGGAGTGTTTGCCATAAGATGTCGTAATGTTCCTTCGAGCGAACCGACAAGGTCTGTGGGGACTGAGGCTCGTCTTGGAGTTGCAGGTGAGAAAGAGCTGACCGGAGGCCACAGGCGATTGGTTGCTAGTTTCAAACTTGCCTGGTGACGTGTTCCGGGGTTGCCCAGTACGCCCTTGAGCTCAAGAGTGACATAAAATTGACAAAAAAAGCAAACTTGAAAAAAATGAACGCGTGTTCTAACTGAAGATATCTAAAAAGCGTCTCTAAATTCTTCTATTTCATGCCAGTCACTAACATCTGCGCATCAAGAATCAATCTTCGCAGGAGCATTGAGAATGAAGCGTCAAACACTCATGAAGGCCGACCGTTCACATGATCTGCGATATCAACCTCACTTTGAAGTCAACTTGTTTACTGATAATATTCTAGGGACTGTTCGAAGGTGACAGCAGCTAGCTCTGAGCGTAAATAAGGAACAACAACAACAAGACTGTTTCCATTTCAAATCTAAAAAAAAAAAAAAACGGAATGCTTGATTTATCTTAATTCAACAGATTAAGTCGATATAGACAAAATGTATTTCTGTGGCATTCTTCTAAACTTGTAGTAAACATTGCAGTTTTTTCGTTATATATAACATGTTATTTCGTTTTCCAACTTTGTACTTTTTTATGGAATGGCGGACACGTCTGGGATATACTCTTTCTTCCCATAAACTGAACGCAAACGCAGAACGCCGGAATTCGATGATCGGCGGTCGCGTTCAAGCAGCTAATAAAGACCACCGTGGTGGAGAGAAATTCAGCTAGCTTTGCGTCCAGCCTAAGTGCCTCAATGTCCTTCTGTTTAGAATGATGCCACCCTTTGCAGTACCTGATGCCAACAGCACGCGCTCACAGAAAAATACAAAGAAATCGACGAAAAAAAAAATGTCGCCATAGCACAGTCAGCGCCACAAGCGCGTGCCAGGACTAGGGTGCCTTCATGCGCTTTGCTTAGGGTGGAGTCATGCGGCCATTTTGTCCCACACTTTTATTTTCCGTTTTGTTCGAAGCGCGAAAGAGCGTGTCCCTGCACGCGTCTGTGGCGCTGACTGTGCTATGGCGACATTTTGTTTTCGTCGATTTCTTTGTATTTTCCCCGTGAGCGCGTACTGTCGGCATCGGGTATCACAAAGGTGGCATCACCCTAAACAGAAAGGACATCGAGGCACCCTAGCCAGGACACGCTCTTTCACGCGCTTCTGAACAAAAAAGCAAAAATAAACGTGTGTGACAAAATGGCCGGATGCACACCACCCTAAGCAAAGCGCACATGAAGAGCACCCAGTCCAGCCATTAATCAGTGCACCAAAATCAATGAATAAATACACACACACACACGCGCACACGCACACACGCGTGTGTCGCGCGCGCGCGCACACACACACACACATACACGCACACATTAATTTGTGTAGTGGCAGAATGTCGAGCCCAGAATCATAAGACACCTTGTGTTGATACCCGTTGGAACGCGTTTATAATTTCTTTTTTGTTAAGTGGTGGTCTATTTACATATTATTTACGAGAGAAGACTGCAAGAGATTCGTGGCGAGCTACGAGCCCTGCAAACATGTCGCTATAGCTCAACCTGGAACAGTGCGTGGGGCGTGGCCCGTGCTGAGGCCCCGCGCCTTGGCAATTGCTGAATGAAGACGACCAAGTCCCATCGTAATAGTTTTCTTCTTAATGCACCACTCTTCTGTACAGATTGTCCTCTGAAGTACATGTTACACATTTCGTAACGGTTTCCGTGGCGTTTCGTTATACTTTCCTCGGAGATCCCGGCCCTTAAGACACAGGCTGTGTTTAAAACATCGATTACCATCTCCGCCTCCGGTACGAGGTTACGCCTCGATCGTACCGGAGCCCTATACGGGGCCTATTAGTGTACTCACATTATTTCATTAATTTACTGTGCCGATTCGTGTCGCATCCCGGTAAACTCATTGCAGCATGAGCGCCTAAAACTCTCCCTGCAGAACGTATGTGGGTCAGAGGCTCTGGTAATTAAGTGTCTCGGCGATGTCAGGGCATTTTTATTTTCAAGTTGTCCGTAAACTATTGGAAGTGTTCACTGAAAGGTGTCTGTGTCTTCGGAATTCTTACTGGCCAATGCCGCAATCCCATTGGTTGTGGAGCGATAATGAGATGCATGTGGTTCGCTAACCTGCGTTTCTCAAGACATGCATAATGCAGGCGATTATAAATACCTTTCGTGTACATGGTACAAACACAGGTACTTTTACTTTTGGCGGGTGACTATAATTGTGTTTGGGTACAATCATTGACCACTTGTAACTACGACAGATTACATATACGCATTTCCGGTATATCACAACAACAAACAAAAAAAAAGCATAGAAAAGAGCTATTTGCAGATGGTGGTTCGAAATGGCGTAACCATACCAGGACACTGGGGTGCAGACTTATAACATATACAGAAGATAGAAGTTCCCATCCCGCAAGAAGCGCATGTACGATATGTCCGGGGATGCAGCGTCCTTGGCACTCCAGGATGAGATAAGTCAAGTCCACTCTTCCGCCAACACCTCCCGTATAACAAGGCCTTATCGCTGAATTTCTGGCGTCCCACACCAACGGCCAGCGCGGGGTCGCTGATGGGGCACGAATGCTCAGTCCGCGTTCGGCTGGGACTCGTGTTCTTCCTGATTGGACACGAGCCTGAGCCGAACGTTGACGCAAGACTCGTGTCCAATCAGCGCCCCCGCGCTGGCGTCCGGCAGATGACGTCGAAAATCCAGCACTATACGGCTTCCCCAAGAGGTGTTGCTTCCGCCCTCCTTCACGAATGCCCGACCGATTGCACAGCTGTCAACCAAGAACGCCGCCTACATTGGAGTGTTCCTACACTTCGTTCATCCCTGAGCTGACATTGCGGTGGAAGCTAAGTGCTCGCCAGACCAGCCAGGCGTCGATCTTTCGCCACGTGATCACGCTCCCGCCCATATTCGTGCTCAGAGAGCGGGGTCGGGTAATGAAAAGGAGGCGGTTGATTGGTCCAGCGAGTGCCTGTAGCTTTCACCGCACTGTCAGCTTAGAGGTGAGCGGAGTATAGGACCGTGCCTTCTCTTCGCACTAAAATTAAGAAGTTAAGTTGGTGTGGACTCGGTTTATTATAGTCTTCAGATCAGCAAACTGAGGACAATGTCTAAACATTTCTCGTAATTATTTCCAGTGAAAATAGTTTAAAAACAAAGTACGCTTGAAGAACATTTTGAATGAAGCATCTATATAAGTGGCCTGGGTAGACGTTGACCCGTCTCTTATTAACTGTATCATTGGTCTGCTTTTAGAGCAGCGTTCAAAATTAAGTTACTACACACGTATTCCTGAAGAACCGTAGTAAAAAAAGTCCTCCTTGCAGAACGTTACTAATTTTCCCCTTCATGCATGCGTTGTATTAAGATATGTGTAGGTACTTCTTTGATTAGGTTTATGTTATTTTATCTAGACGGTACACGTTTCAAAAAGCCATAATTATCGCTTCTTTCTTCGACAACCAAATCTTGTAAAAAAAATTTCACGCAGAACGTTTTTCTTTTTTTTTTAATCTGACGAATATAGCTTATTTTATAGGTATGAGAACTGATTTCCCTTCTTCGCGAGGCTGCACGAATACCCGGTGTTATTTCAAGCGATTACTTTCCTTATGCGCTAGGCCCAATTCAATAGCATGATATAAAAAGTAAACTACATCTGACAAAGGTTTAAACATATTCATGATTGTGAAGAGGTTAGGAAGACATCGGCTCCACAGGTGGACACATAGTCTTGGTGGCAGGCTTTCGGTCCGTCTTGGAGGCACAGTGGTACGCGTGCTGAAATTCGGGCATGCTCTCGAGTGGCATCTGACACCTGTGGCGCATACGCAGGAAAGATGGTCTGTGTTCGAGGAGGGCGTGACTGCAGAACATCATACAGAAACGCTGGAAGAAGAGTCGATCGATGGCCCCTTGTTCCTCCCAGGTGAACGCGGTCCGTGAGCCGAAGTGGTGTCGATACATTCTGTAGGACGCGCGAGAAGCCTGGGAAAGTCTCAAGAGTTCGACTCTTTGAGCGGGCGTAAATCTGCGAAGTTTGAAATCGAGCGTGTTCCCGCACGATGTATTCGTGCTGAAATGGTCCGGAAGAGCTTCCAACAGCTCTTTGGCGAACTGGGTCGCCAAAATTCCGTAGTTGAAGTGTTCTTGGTCTTGCCTAACGTAGAAGTAATCCGGAACGAGGTTCTGAGACGCCACAACTACTGAGTTGGTGGATTTGACGTACCTTAGGCCCCCGTTCCACTGTATCGCAGAGAGCCTTTCTGCTGTGTCGTTGAAATTCGTACCCAGTTTGATTCGTGCCTCAGCCAACTTCCTTCTAACGATAAACGTGTCCCTGATAAAGTCGTCCGAGAAAACGCGGGTCGCATTTTTGAACTCGTTAGACGGCGAAAAAGTCCGCAATGTTATTTTTTTTATCAAAGCCCGTGCGATTTGAGTCTCGTCGACCGAAACGTTTGAGTTGCCTCTTAGTTCAAACATAACTGCAGACTTGGTTCGCTGGAATAACAACTGCGCTTTGCTTTCGCGGTTGTCCTTGATGAGCAGGGAAGCTTCGAGCGAAGGATAGTCATCGGGGAAGAACTGACTGACCAGCTCTGTACACGTCACATAGTGTCCCAGTTTGTCGGCGTCAAAGTATCGGTCATAGAACTCGTAGCGTACCACATCCGCCGTTAAGACAATGATAAGGTGCATGGCTCGTATGTAGCTGCTCGTCTTGCTGAAGATAACGAATGCCCTTTGGAGATTTGAAAGACCCGTGGTGTTTACGATCGTACTAGAGGTTATGCCTGTTGGAGATGGTACGATGGCGTTGAAGGATCGTATCCAAGTTTGGGCCGTGACGTTTTCAAGATTGAGTTGACCAATCGGCACGAGCTTAGTCGAATCGGGTGTATTCGTCGCTTGGTGAAGGGCATCATCCAACTCCACAACCCCTTGAACGATGTCGTCGTCCCAGGGACCAGGAGTTACAGCCTCAATCATGGACGTGACGTACATGTAAAGCTTGTCTACGCTGTACGCGCTCGCCGAGCAGTTTCGGACCGTTTGCCCGAGGCCGATGCTCAAACTCGCGTTCCCCGTTAACCTGACCCAAAACAAGGACGCCATGTCGTACAAAAGGTTCAGCTCCACGAGAGAGGGCATCAGCTCGCCGATGGCCATAGAGCGCCATGAGGTGACGTTGATGTCTAGCGCCTTGAGCACCTCAGCCGTGATCTGGCGCAACGTTTTCTGCTTTTCTACGTGATCGATGCAGTTCCGATACAACGTGGACATGGAGGCGTGGACGCTTCGTTCGCGTTCAGGATTGTGCGAGGCCATGAAGTGCGTGTGAACGGCGCCCTTGGCCGCGCGACGCTGGTCTTCGTGGAAGGACGAGTACCTCGTCGCGTGTCTGGTCCAGCGACCGCAGACGTACGTGTAGAAGTCCTCACAGGGGTCGACGTCGGTGGTCAGCATTTCGTGCATTGCATCCTGCAGGGAGACACACACCGCCGAACGGCATGTTAGCTCCTGAATTTTGGTTTTGCCGAAGTATCGCCGCATGATGGGAACCCCGGCCAGCCAGAAGATCAGAGAGATGGCGATGATTATGGTGGTGACCTGGCACCTGCGGTTCGTCAGGTCCCGAAAGCTGTCCAACCTCGACATGGTCTCTGGAGAGCTGGACCCTGTTGGGAAAAAAAGGGTGCAGAATGGTTACGCAAAGAAGGACAATGTCCTGTAGTCTGTTAAAGGCAGTGTTGGGAAGTACGTTAAGTACATTTTACTTAAAGTGCTACTTCAAGTAGGTTTAGAAAACTTGTACTTCACTCGAATCACATTTTCTGAGTATGTCCTTGTATTGTACTTACAGTTTTTTTTTCTGGTACTTTCTGAGGAATGTACAACTCGCGACTTCAAAGTACATTCCCCAAATTTGGTCTTGTTAAGGTTGTATCACAGAATGATGCTTTTCGCAACTCTAAAGAAATACTGGGAGGGATATTCTACTCTCACCAGAAACGCGAGCAGAAGGCACATCGCTCCGTTTGTTTTGGGGGCGGCTTTCCCGTAGCTTTTTGAACTCTCGCTACTTCTCGGTCGGTCAGCGCAAGCGAGGAGGTTAAAATTATTAGAAGAGGACAATGAGTCATAATGTAAAGCCTAAGACTGTGGTGCAGAAAAATTAAGAAAATTTCAAGTCGTTGAAAAAGGCAACAGAGGAGAACGTCTCCAAGAATGTTTTGAGATGTTCTCCTCTGTTGTCTTTTCCTTCGACTTGAAAGTTTCGTAATTTTTCCGCACCACAGTCTCAGGTGTCACATTATGATTAATTATCACCCGCTCGCCTGCACACTCAGCTTTTTCGTTAAGGAGAGGCACTCCTCTACGAGAGGATTGCTCGTGGAAGCTACGGGGCCGACGTCGTGCTCTCTCCTAGTATATTTAACCCCCTTGGCCGCAACAACCCAGTGCAAGCGGCGCCAAATTCAGAAGTAGGAGCGGCTTTCGAGTCTGGCGCCATTTCTCGAAATAACTACTCTTTGGCCACTTGACTATTATCAATATTCGCCGCCGTTTCCGAAAATAAGTGATGCGCCCCCGATTACCCCTAAAGCAATGCCTACCAGATGAAAAAAAATCACTGTATATGAGAATGAAAGGGCATCATGAACGATTGCGTTAAAAAGTACTTTACTTTGAAAGTACATTATATTTATAGTACTTTAGTTCAAGTACGTTGCACCTAGTGTACTTACTACTTTACTTAAAGTACTTCATCTCTCATTTACTTTGTACTTTTCTTTGAAAGTACATTTCAAGTGTACTTTACCCAACACTGGTTAAAGGTTTAGAGTAGGCAAACCTTTTTCCAGCCCTTACCAGGCAACATCGGCGGTCGCCATATCTTGGCGACCGCCGGTGATATCCCACACTGCCTGGTGATAGTTAGGGAAAGAAAATTGGTCTTAGAGGGGCGGGACAAATTATATGTT
>JAZHYW010043548.1:0-30336 GCA_037355805.1 Ixodes ricinus
AAAAAGGTAGTCATACGTGACTACTTTTGAGGTGGTAAAAAGTTGTCCCAAATATAACGACCCCTAGGGTAAAAATGACGAACCCACAAGTAGTCAAAAAGCAGGTAGTGAAATTTGACCACCTTCTAAAGCAACATGGCGGCCGGTTAGCGAGGCTCGAATTCCCCGGTAAGGCCTAACGAAGAGCACGGCTTTTCGGCCGAGTGAGAGAATAGAGCGCATACGCCTATTCGACGTGTTTTAAGCGCCTCCAGACACTCTAAACATCCGTCCCCAGACACCGGTACCGTACCTATATCCTGTAAGGACGGCAGTGTGTGTGCCGGAATTGCCGCGATCGCCCCCGATGGCATCTCACTAGATTGACTATTTTTACCACCGGCGGTGAACGCTCAAAAAAGAAATCGTTACACGAGGAATGGGCATGCTGACTTTATTGAACACAACGTATGCCTGTCGTGTGTGGCGATGAATCGCTGGGCGCCTTCGTCGTCACCGACGAGAGGCGTTCAACTCCGCACCAACGCTACCGCTATTTTCTTTCTTTTCTAGTTTGGGTTTACCTTTAACGGCGTGGTTATCCATTCCTGCGCGTCTGTGCCTGCACTTCGCACCTCTTCGACACAAAACGAGTAATTAGGTGGCTGAGTCGGCTGAGTGGCACAATTATTACGATTGTTATCGAACTGAGAAGCAGGGACATAGGAAGACCTGTGAACAGCAGGCCAGCCAGGCCAGCTGTTTGTAAATCAATAGCTACAGAACTGCTCGACACTTAGCTTATTGAATCAAGTGGCAGCTTGCGCCACCTAGGAAGTGTAGTAGTAACCGCTAGGTGGCACCAAAAAAAAGTAGTTATGCACGAACTCGCGCTATTCAACTGCCTACTACACATACAACAACACAACACACACACACATCACCAAGATACCGAACACTACCAAAGGCACATACATGTCAGCAGTACAACAAGGCACAGACAACTCGAACACAACACATCCGCGACTCTCTACTCTAACTAACCCACCGACCCGAATCGTATATATGCCCTACCACATTCTGACAAGGATTGGGCAAGTGACTGCTACTGTTTACTAGATGAATACAAAACGTGTTTGCAAGTATTATTGGTATACTAGTGGTCTATGTATTTAAATTGGCAAGCTAGACACCTCTCTTAGTCTAGCGCTTCGAAGGGCAACATGATGTGAAAGCAATCGGCTAAAGTAACACCACACGGCATGCCCCTGATCAGTTTCGGTTTCAGATTCACGCACTGATAAACTTACTCAAGCCATGCTGCCTTACGCTCGTTCCGCGCGTGCAATAGCAGCAAAAGTTACAACAATATCTGCATTCCTGGACAGTAATCGGCTACAGGTAACATAATTCGTAGTCTTGTGTTGTTCAATTAGTTCTTTTTTCTCTTAATTGTCGCGGGCAAACGCTGGCGGCGTGCTTTCCCGTGTTGGTCGAGTGACCTCGCTCTACTCGCTTTACTTTAAAAACCCCGAATTAAACTTATGTAAGAAAAAAAAAACGTATTGGGGTACAATTATATATATTTATATATATATAAAATAGCATAGCCGAGATTTTTTTTTATGTGCTGCATTTGGAGAACATATATACATATGTAATTATTTTAAATCTTTTATTTTTGTGATGACAACAAAAGGTTGGCACTTCCCAAGCATGGGGAGACTTCATATAAACAATGTGTTAAGCTTAAAACATTAGGGCATTACAACCAAAACTATACTGTTTATATGTATAAAGTGGCTATAATGGAAACAAAGTGTTCAGGTGGCAATTGTTTGTATTCTTTTATTTTCCAAACCTGCTATACAATTTTATATTGAAAATATTTTCCTTTAAAAAATAATTAAACGTTTTAAAACAACCGTGTAGGTACTTCTGAGCCATTGTTCAAATGGAAATCTGAAAAGAAGTATTTTTCCAGCACTGGTCTATCAAACTATAATAATTATAGTAATGATACTTTCTAAAGCCAGAAACAACCTTGTACCCTTCTTATTGACTGCCACCTTTGAATATGAACCAATAAACTTACACAAAAACAGGAAACATTTAACCAAAAAACAATGTTATGTATGCATTACAAACATTAAATAATCAAAATATGAACACCAATCATTTCACCATTCTAAAAAAAAATATCTGAAAATATGTATAACAGAAAAAGGGATATGATTTGCACCAAGCAAGATACTGAACTATAAAACCAAAGTTTCAACAATAAAAAAAAATGAGGGGGTACCCAAAAGTAACTGGAATGAATTTCAAGAGGCCAGGCGTTCGTAGTACCAGCATCCGCCTCTTGCAGCGCTAAGCGGCATCCTTCCCAAGTCAGTTTGCCGACCAGTGTCGTCTGCAAAGGATCTAGCGGCATGTTGTAAATTTTTCCCCAAGCGCTTCAAAATCATTTTTCGTTTTTTGCGATGTCCGACTTGAAGGACCCTACACATTCACAAAACGATTTCCTTTCAAGACTTTTCATATGAGCGAACAGAAAAACGTCACACGGGGCGAGCGAGGTCCTGAGAATACGGGGGGTGGAGAAGCGGTGTCTGGCCATTTTTGCTAAAACAATTGTTGCACTGACAGGGCAGTGTGTGCTGGGGCATTGTTGTAATGGGACTATCATTCCCCCTTTCCCTCACATCGGGGTATTTCTGCCTTCCTGAGTTTAGCAAGTGTCGCAAAATTCCCAGGTAAAACACCTCATTAACAGATTCACCAACAGGAACAAACTCGGAGTGAACAATGTCCAAATGTTTCGATGTTTTCATCAGTTGAGGAGGTTGAGGGCCGCCCTGAACGAGGTTGGTCGTCGATCAATAATTCACTGGCCTTAAAGCGAGCCGAGAAAAGCACTCATAGACATGAGATTTCTTATTAGCATCTTCTTTGCAAGCTCTCTGAGACATTACAAGTTTCCGGCAGTTTTTCCTAAAACAAAATTTCACGGCCGCATGCTGTTCCTTGATATCAGACATTGCAAAAAAAAAAAAAAAAACGATTTTGAAGCGCTTGGGAAAAAACATTTATAGCAGACAATACCAGTTGGCAAACTAACTTGGAAGGCGTGCTGCTAAGCACTGGTAGCTGAGGAAGCTGGTACTACAAACGGCCCGTCTTTCAGAAATTCATTCCGGTTACTTTTGCATCCACCCTGGTACGATTGATTGTGCCAAAAGCTTTCGATATATGCAATGTTTAAAAAAAAAGATGGCAACCAGTCAAATAGGCTCAATAGAGACCTTGTGCAAAATTGCTTGGTGATCTGACAACACTGAGAGCGTCGCCATTTTAATGTTGACAAGCGTCGTCGGTACCAAAGCACAGTGGAGGCATCGGAGAGAGCCGTACGGGCAGACTGCGATAGCACAACAGCTGTGTTTTCCGCCTTCTGACCATGAAATGTGGACGAACAGTTTAAACAACCTACCGCGACTGTCTGATGAAACTCTAGGAGGCCTCTGCATGCTGGCAAGAACCTCGTCGAAGCAGTGCAGCAAGTTGTACGCCTTCACTGCGGAAGCTTACACACTGCAGGTTGTCGCCAGCGTGTGCATAGGCCTCCGAAAGTTTCGTCAGACAGTTGCAGTAAGTTGTTTAAACTGTTTGTCCACGTTCCATGGTCGGAAGGCGAAAAACACAGCTGCTGCGCCATCGCACACTGCCTGTACGGTTGTTTCCAACGCATCCACCGTGCTTCCGTACCGACAACGCTTGCTAACATTAAAATACCGACGCTCTCAGTGTTGTCAGACTAACAAGCAATTTTGCGTCAGGTTTATTGAGATGAGGCAATTTTCTCTGTAACATCAAGCAGCATCGGCCAGAGTGTGTGCCCAAACAATGGCGGACTTCGATAATTGGTGCTGCAGCTACCACACTCCATTCACCTCTAAGCTGAGACTGCGATGGAAGCTACATCCTCGTTAGACCAGTTATATGTCTCTGTTTCGCCACATCATCACGCTCCCGCCCATGCCCATACCCACGCTCAAAGAGCGGGGTCAGGTGATAAGAGCAGTGATGTGATTGGTCGTAGTCATTTTGGAGCAGCTATTGGAGCAGCCAAAAGTTCATTTTGTAGAAGCAAAAAGAGCTTTTGAAGCATAACTGCACACTTCAATTTCATTTATATCACTGCAAATGTGAGGGGAGAGATGGCAAATATTAGGAGGAGAACGAACACTAGCTGTTTAGTTGCATGTGGAAGTACCAGGCGCGGTAACAAGATGGCTGATTAAGGACTGCGCGAACTGCTGTGAATGATTATTTTAGGTACGCAATCCCACAGAACAAATATTAAAATACAATCATTTTGAGTACCTAGATTTATGTGTCCTTCAGGTTCTGGGGGGGGGGGGAAGGTTGTAACAAAACTGCAATTCTTAAATCGGACAAAAAACAAAGCATAAAAATAGACCTACAAAAGAGTCCATATATACCCTCTTGCACTACGTCTCGATCTGGAGGAGTACCTTTCCCCTTAGCACGCGGGTGTGCTGCGGCAAAGAAAGACACGCAACATCGCAAACATCACAACGCCTAGTTCGCAATTGTTGCTTCACTGCAGTACACCAGTGTGCGGTGAGAAGCGCACTCAACAAAGCTAACTAACCCACCAGAGACGATCACGAGATTATTGCGAAACTTCCGAGTACTGTCAGTGCTTGGTGCGAAATCAAATCTAATATTATGTTATGTTTCAGGACTTTCGATTATCGAAAGTCCTGAAAACCTGCAATAGCCTACCCTAAGGATCTGGTCCAATAGCGAGGCCTGCACAGGGGCGGATGCAGGAATTTCCTGAGGGGGGGTCAGGTGTTGGTCAGCGTACCATTTGTTTAGGAATCCCCTCCCCTCTCCTTCGTTTTACGCCCTAAATTTTACACATGCAGAAATCAAGAGGGGGGTCAGGACATCCAGACCCCCCTCTAAATCCGCCCCTGGGCCTGCAGCTGTTATATTTGGCGCAAATGGCACAGCAATCACATCACTGGGTGATAAAAGGGAGGTGGCTGATTGGTCCGGCAGGCACTGTAGTCTTAAGGGTGAACAGAGTATAGATGATGCACACTTTTGAAAAGGGTCTATTCAAGGGTAGCTGACAGGCTGTCGGTGGCTGCAATACAAATAGCAAAAGCGCATACTGCAATGTTCACTCGTCTCCTATCATTTTTATATAGCCTCTGTTCTTGCCATGGGCAACACTGGATCCCACCGCTGCCAGCATGTCGTGGTCGAGACAGGTTAACGACGACAACTGGTTTATTGCATACAATACGTGGTCTTGTGGGCTGTTGGGCTAGTGGCATCGATTACATGATGGGCCTTGTCTGCTAACCTTCTTTTGTGTCTTTTTGCTGGTGCTTGCAGCATGAGGTGCTGTGCTGGGCTGTGGGCTCCGGTGTTGCAAACAGCAGTTCTGAATCACCATAAAAAGAAAAGAAAAAAGAAGAAACAGGGTGACAAACCTGTAACGATGTAGCAAACAGAGATGTTTTACGCTGACTTTACACGAAAAATCTTTTTGAACGTTTTGACATTGCAAGGCAAACACAATTTTGTAAGTTTCACGGTCTAAACCAACAAGCACGCCAAAGGATTGAAGATCCATTCCGCTGCCTGGCCATGATCTGACGAGCAGCTGAAATCTCGTTACATCTTGAAGTCGCAATAGCTCCAATTCCAGTCTCGAGTTCACGAGCACCAATTGCTGAAATAACAACATGCTATTTTTGGTGTGATCACCACCAAAAATACAATTATTCATGCTGTATAGACCCAAACTTTTGGAGTCATAACATGCAACAATGCCTATGCCTTACGTTGATGCACCTGGAACCATACATTACAAAACCAGAAAAATAAAACAATCAAATTTTGTGGTCAATTAACCTTCTGAACCTGCAGTGATTATGAAATTACACTACAAGCATATACAGATTAATTAAAAAAGTATGTTTAATATCTATCTTGAATGAACTGCTATGTTTTATTGTAAATATACCATTCTTGCAAGCACATCAAACGCAATGATTGAAATATGACAGAGGCATCTTGGGACATTTGGGATGCGAGTCACCTCACCATGGCCATTGCTAGCCTGGCTGCAAGCATGCCAGTTGACAGTGTCACCAAATACTCTACCAGGAAAAATACATTTGTCTATTCATTTATGCCAGCGCACCCACAGTGCCGAATGTGGCTCTCCTAGTGGTGTAGACACCACACATCTGAAAGAATGCATGAGGATCACACCGTCCATGCTGTACAGTAGTCATGCCGCACCAAGAAAGGGGGCTGCCGTGGGCACACCGAGATACCGGGTTTGCCCAGACAGCAGACACAGCTGTCTCAACTTGTGCTCCAGCTGTCCACAACCATAGATGGCAACAGTAATCTATTGTTGCCATCAATCGTCCCAATAAACAGATCTCACTAAGCGTTTCACGCATGTGTGACGCCGCCATAACTTTAGTTTACAGGAGGCAGGGGGCAGTGCATGAGACGGCTCGTGTCATCTCGTCACGCGCAAAGCTCCAGCGGGGTTCTCCCACATGCAAAAAGACTAAAGTTCCTTTGATGCATTGCGGCAGCGGCGGCTTAACGAAATTGGCTGGTGAGGTAGGTCTATTCAAAGAGAAAGACCCTGAGGCTGCTGCGCATCCGGTCGTTCTAACCACGCAAACCCTATTCGTGCCAAGGCCATTGGATTTTTATGGAGTGAGATATTTTCATAGTAAAGCATTTGGTGTTATCATGTCACACCCTAGTGGCTGTCAACACTCATGGGCTATATAATTCTTCTTCCCTTTCAAAGAATTCTGTTACATCTGAAAGATAAGAGGTTGAAAACAGGGATGGAGAAGAAAATCACAAGAAAGGAGAGGTAAAGCAAAGCGACTGACCGGATCGTCCTGGGCGAGCCAACGCAGGACATCTGTCTGTGAGGAGTGCGGGCTGGGGAGGTGTGTTGCCCAACGTGGGGGGCCCTTGAAGCAAACCTAGCCCGGGCTTGGCTCAACTGCCAGGACCCCACTTTCACCAGACACGGGGACACCTAGCACAGCCAGGCATGCAGGGGGTCTGAACCCATGCTGGGCTCGGGGCTCATGGTGATTGGTGACGCCACTCACCAAACACCCACAAGCGCACAAGTCTCCTGTGGTGACCAAACCCTGTAAAAAGGTATTCAGTACATGAAGTAGATACTGATCGAGCCAAGTGAGACATACACTTCAACTGAAAAAAAAGAAGGCACAGCTCAGACATATGATGGATGCCCAAGTGCAGTTGTCTGTCACGTCCAATGTATTTTCCATGCTCCAAGTGAACTAATAGTGATCATAGATGAACTCACAGCTAAAAAGTAAAATGTGCCCAAAATACTGAAAGCTGAGCTAAAGTATGCACAGCTTTCTTAACCGAAATACCTAATTATGTTTTTGTTTCACTTGTCTTTCTCATTAAGTGACACCTCTTTTTCAGCTACAAATGGAATGTGCTCATGTGAAACCTATAACTTCATGCTAAATCTGGGTCATTCCTCCTCTGCAGTGTGCTGGCTTGCTCAAAATGAAATCAGGTGGTGTTATCTCCGTCTCAAGAAAAAGAATTGTCAAGGCTAGTGCAGCCTTAGCTTAGCAAAGCTTTTTCTTGAGGCTTCCTTAGATAGACCGACAGAGTTACTTTCGAACAAACGAGCCAAAAAATAGACTATGGACATCAGAATCAAGATTAGACATTCCACTGAAACGAATAGCCAAGTGAAATCACCACTTAGCTGAATGCTCAGGCGGTCGTAACCTGCCAACTCGATAGCCTCCACCAAAAACTCTTTTCATTGCATCAGTTGGAAAAGTAAACGTGAAACACATGCACGATAAAGACAGGCATTATACGATGGTTCCCACATCAAGCGTAGCTGGCGTCCTACGACACTGTGACATGCCACGTCCCGATGTCGCATTGTGGTGAGCTGGCTGAAGCAAGCGGAAATTGCAACCGCATATTTTGGTCATTCCACAGCAGTGTCAGCTCTATGCAGTTTCAATGTTCTCATGTTCTGCAAAGTTCCTGCAAGCACCATGAGTGACAAGGAAGATGTTGTGATATCACTATCTATACTACAAACAAACAGAGCATTGCTACAACAACAATGATGCCGAGAAGCGGTACTAAAATGCTGAAAGGTAGTGCATGTTTTGGTTTTGCTGCATATTTGGTTTGGCTTCAAAGTTTAGAAGGTGAAGAGGAATTGCAACGGCCAGGGTCCTCTGGGGTAACAACCGCTACGAAGTCACGTAAGCAGTGTGGAAGGTGTTAGCTGTGCCGGGGCTCAAGTTTCGTAATGACGCACTGTGCCTGTTGTCAGGCGCCCGTCACTATATACCTCGAACAGTGCGAGAAAGATGTGGGTAGGTAAGCAGCGAGAGCCAGTCAAGCAGCAGCAAAACAGGACCTGGAAGGGTACATGGGCTCATCCAGCTTTAACGCCAGAGAGGCTTGAGCCATGCTGGGCTTTGAGTGGAGCCCGAGCAGAATGCACAAGGGGAACCACACAGGCCTTCCTTAATGTCAGTCACAAAAAGGTGCCTACTGCACACTATTGCGTATATAGGAGGTAGAAGTTGAGACGCAGTCTTTCCTCGAAACAAGCTTCAGTCACTTTCCATGATCCCGGGTGGTGCTTGGGATCTCGTGAAATGACAGCCCCGCCATGTACAACGACAAATGCCAAAAACAGCACCAAAAATACAAGAACGCACGAGGGAGGCTTATTTTCATCGTTCACATTTTCTGCCTTGTATAGGTAAGCCACGCACCCTTGTGGTGATTGCTGGCAACCGGCAATTGAGCAGGCATTATCAGTATACTATGCTATGCTCCATGACACCTATCCAGGCAGGTCAGTCATGAAGAGCTTGGCAAACACTATCCTCTGGTACCCCGGTGTTGACAAAGACATTTAAGACCATGTAAGAAGGTGCAAGACATGTGCACAGTCCTGTTAAATGCCTCCAATGTAGGTTCCGGTCCGCTGGTCGGATACCAAGCAATGCCGAACACGGCTCATATTATGCCATATATACTGCTGGAGAGTTACGTAATACTGATCGTGGTCCACTCAGACACAAAGCAGATAGAAGCATCGGCCAATATCACAGTGGAGGAGATGCCAGCTCCTCCGCATACGGGCAGCCGTCGATGAAGCTTCGTGGCGCACGCGTGCTCGTGCACGCTGGTTCTTCGCCGTAGGGTCTCGAGCAAGGAGGCCAATGAAGACAGCGGCCGTCTTGTAAATGCCACCTTCTTGGAAGGCCGGAGCTGGGCGGCCATCTTGCGTGCTGACTATATTCCATTCATCCCTAAGCTGAGACTGCGGTGGAAGCTACGTCCTCAATGGACCAGTCATACATCCCTCTTTCGTTACGTGATCACGCTCCCGCTCATACCCACTTGCCGAGGACTGGGTCAGGTGATGAAAGGAAGGCGGCTGATTTGTTCGGCAAGCACATAGTTCCCACTGCAGTCTCAGCTTAGGGGTGAACGGGGTATAGGGCAGCACGTCTCAATGCAATGAAATTTCGTAAAGTTCAAAACCGGGTACAGCAGAGCGACCGGCCAAGGGGAAAAGATCAGAAGGTTTGAAAGGCCACGTCTCAATGCAGTGAAATTTCGTACAGTCCAAAACCAGGTACAGCAGAGCGACTGGCCAAGGGGAAAAGATCAGAAGGTTTGAAAGGCCACGTCTTGCAGGGCAGACTGGTAAAGTGAACGATCGCGAGCGTTGGAACACTGTGAAGAACCTCAGGAGCTTATTTTTTGTCCTCAAAGAACTAAAGGAACACAAGCATGGGAACACTGCAAGAACCTCAGAAGCTTATATGCTGCCCTGAAAAAACTAAACAAGCATGAGCGCAAGAACGTCGTGAGAAACCGCAGGGGCTCTTTTTCTGCCCAGGAAAAAGTTAAACAGTCGAAAGAACGGGATGGGCAGACGCATCAAAATATAGTAGCGGCCGACGCACCAAAATGTAGTGGTAGCTGACGCACCAAAATGTGTGGTTCTCTGATGTAGAGGCGACCATGTTGGCGGTTCGAAGATCAGGCTGCTACTTGGCGGCAGGAGACATCCAGGAAGGGCCGGTAGAGTGGCACGGCTGGGATGCCCTGATGGGTGACGATGCAGAGGTGATTGACTTTTAGGTTTAGGTTTAATGAATCATAGAGCAGAACATCAAAACTGAAGAACACGACCGGCGAGAGAGGCGTGAGTTCAGGCTCGAGCTGGCACTTGTAGCAACACAAATAGTACCCGTGACGACGCAACAATCTATAGTCCGTTGCAACCTAAGAACGAAGGGTGAGGGTAAGACGGGCCGGGGAGGAGGAAGCAGACGGAACGCTGGAGAAGAGAGGGGGAAACCTCCTTCTCTCTTTAGCGTTCCGTCTGCTTCCCCTCCCCGGCCCGTCTTACCCTCGCCCTTCGTTCTTAGGTTGCAACGGACTATACACGAACTCATCTCTGTGACGTCACGGTGCGGTGGTGGCGCGTCGGTCGCACTTCCGATCTGGGGCTGTGGGCAGAAGTCCCCATGCCAGACGTGTATTCCTGCGTTGTTTTAAAAGGAACCAGACAAAAATCTGCCTTCTCGTCAAAACACCGCGACTGGGGCCGTACCAAAAGTGTCGAGAAAGGTTTGAAGGTCAGTATACACGTGCTCGGTTCGTCCGAGAATCTGGATATGTGCCGTGAAAAGGGAAAAGCAGACGCCGTCGGACAACGATTGCTTGGGCGGGAAGCACTTTGGGTTGAATTCACGGATACTTGCGGTCATCAGATTTATTTGTTTTGTTCCAACATGAACGCCAGAAAACCATCAAGTTGTGCGGAACACCTGCGGACTACGTTCAGTGCGTCTTCAAGTCCAAACGGCCGCCTGATTGTTCGAACTGTCGTCTGCTCTTTCAAACGTTTCTGCTTGTCGTCTGCTTTCTTAGACGACGCGCCGGTCGATAGACCAAATGTTGGCCCGGTACTTGCGATAAGAAGTAAGTGCAGGCCTCAAGAGACTTAAATTCGAAGGTTGGTAAGCAGGCTCGATGTAAACAGTAGATACAAGGAGATGTTGATCATTGTTACCAGTGACCATCGCCGACTTGTTATGCCTAATTCAGTTGGTCCGATTCTGCTTACGATTTTCAGTATCGACGCCGACCATCTCAGCTACGGTTCACACTTTTGCAGCCCGAGCGGCGTCGCGACTGAAAATTTTTAGCGAAATCTCATCATGCGAATCAGGCTTTAGCGTACAATCTGCGGCGTCCACGCGGAATGAATCACCACGTGTCACATTATTCACGCGAAGTTTTGCGGTGTAACGAGCCTCGGTAATTTCGCTGACGCCGCTCAAGATAGTCAGACATCGCCAGGAAGACGTAGAACCAACAATTCGAACGCGAAAAAGGGCAGGGGGACTCACACTGACGCCGACAACATCGCGTTTCAATGGTGTGTTTATGGGCGACGGCGAGCTTCTTGCCCACACCCCCATCGCACATGCGCGGCGCCGGTGGCGTCTGCTAGGGGCGCTCCGGTTTGTTTGTGAACATGAGTTGGTGTATACGCCTCGCAAGTGGGCTCATTTTCGTCTTCTGCGCATGAGAAAGGAAGTAGCGGTGACGTCAGAACGCCGAGCCCTGATTGGCTGATCGCGGTCCCCTATCTGAGCGTCGTCTGCTCCTTTGCAACACCGTCTGCTCGCAACGTCGTCTGCATCTGTCTTACCTTTCCTGCGACTTTCGGAAGTGCAGGTCTTTACGAGCGAGCTTGACTTCGCCTTTCAGAGAAGGCAGACGAAATAACTCGAGCGGTTCGTTGTTTTTGTCGAACAACTAGCAGACGCGCATCAAGGAGGGAAGTCAAAGTACTCACTGGCGAGGTGTCCCGAGACGCCGAGGTTTGTTTGCTAAGAACCGAGAGTGAGCGTGTTAGTGTCCGCAAGTTCCCTCCCAAATACTTTTTCCCCCTTTCGTGTGCGG
The DNA here is from genome assembly GCA_037355805.1 of Ixodes ricinus. Taxonomy (NCBI): domain Eukaryota; kingdom Metazoa; phylum Arthropoda; class Arachnida; order Ixodida; family Ixodidae; genus Ixodes; species Ixodes ricinus. Next base: position 12,088 of record JAZHYW010043548.1, read on the forward strand.
CAAGACTTCTCATTCTTTAACGGCGTCGGCGGGTTGGCACTGTTAACGTCGTCTGCTTTAAAGCGATGGCTCCTTTACCTTTCCTGCGTCTGTCGGATATTCACCGCTTTATCATCGGCGAGAGTCACCGTTGCCTCGGAAAACAAGGAGATGACAAGAGGAAGAGATTGACCTCTTAATCTAAAATTGAGGTCAGTGATCACAGTATAATACGGGAAGGGTTCACAAGGGTCGCGCGGGCACATTCCATTCAGCACGCCAGCCGGTCGTGGGCAGACGGTCACAGAGTCGGAGTGGCTGCTAGGCCTATCTGCCGAGTTCGCTTGGTCGGTGTCGGTGGAATCGTGGCCGTTGGAGCTTTTCCCGGGTGTTTGTGGATCCAGCGTTCTTGTTCGTCGTGGTCTGGTTCAAGTACTTTTTACTTTTTTCTTGCTGCTTGAAGTCGGGACGCGAGAGAAGCGCACGTAGAAAAATAAACGTCCGTTGGTCGTCGCGACCGCGACGCTGTCGGCCATGCTGATTTGATCGTAACAATTAAGTGCGTAGCTTCGGAGCTGTCGTAGGATTTTGTCGTAACCTGCGCAAAACTTACGAAAATTTCGGTTCGTGAATTCGAATTTGTTTTTAAGTTTTGTCTTACGCATATTTTTGGCGTAAGATAGTTTCGTGAATCTGGCCTCTCCACTTGCAAAAGTCGCAGGAAAGGTAAGACAGACGCAGACGACGTTGCGAGCAGAAGACGTTGCAAAGGAGCAGACGACGCTCAGATAGGGGACCGCGATCAGCCAATCAGGGCTCGGCGTTCTGACATCACCGCTACCCCCTGCGCGAGAAGCAGACGAACTTGCCCTCCGCATAGTAAGAGTAAAGCTATATGCACTACGTCGTGCACTTCGACCGGAAATGGCTATACGCACTATGCGGAGAGCATATGCCATTTGGGTCACCCTTTTCGGACGGCGCGTGTATCACTGGTGAGCGCGTTAACCCCAACCCCAACCCCAACCCCCCCCCCGGGCCTGCATTCACGCCACTTCGCGGTGACAGTGTGCAACCGCTATTTACAAAACTTAACCCGTCCAACCCAAGCCCCGCTGTCCCCAACTGCACCTCCGGAAAGAAAGTCGTATACCATTTAGTTCTGCAAAATCTCGTCAACAACAATTTTTTTTTTAAAGGGACAATTAAGGCAATGTCTAGGACATCTCTTTGGCGATTGAACTGGGTTCCAGGCACGTCTCAGGACCACGTTGCGCCAAATTTCAGCCGAAACCGGCGCTTGTGTGCCGCGCATAATCATATAAAACAGTCGCGGTAATAATTGCGCCTGGATCGACTGGGGCGACGCCCCGGAGAGTTGCGGGAGAAGCCAGGCAGAAGCGTGAGCTCGCGTGACCGATGCGGAGCCAAGACGCGCGACGTCACAAACGGCGCGTCGCGCCGTTTGTGACGTCGCGCGCCTGACGCCGCCAAACGGCTGACGCGCGCCGTTTGCGACGTCGCGCGTCAGCGATTGGTCGCTGACGCGCTGCTTGTGACGGCCAGAACGGCCAGATCGCTGCCGCTCTCGCCTCGGCATGCTCGCCGGCGTCACGTCGCTTCGGCATGCGGGCCGCTCGTTGCCGGCTGTGCGGTCTCCGTCGGGTGATCAGCAGAGGCCGCCACGCTCGTACTCCCGTTCCGTTGGTGTTCGGTTAGCCGAACGGAAGCTCGATACTCGCTCGCGAGAGCGGCATTGCCGTCCATGTTGACAAATTCGGCGAAACGACCGCGCCACCGCGTCTGCTATAGCTCACCACGGTAACCTGAGTGCTCGACGCGCCTAAATGCTACCGGTACCGACAATTCACATGTGACGTCACTCCGTACGGTCACCTCCGATTTGTCGGAGGCCCAAAAACGAGATACACAGATAGTTGAGTTTCGGTTTCTTCAGTTCTTTCGTAGGTATAAAAATATGCGTCACAAATGTCTATAAAGAATTTAGGCAGTATGCCAGGTTCACCAGGAATCGCCTAAATAACACAATTTAAACACAATTAGAATGTAAATCGCCTTCATTGTCCCTTTAAGTGTGAATTATGAAAAATAAATGTCGTAAATATCGTCAAATGCCCAACAGCAGCAAAACAAAAATGTTCTAGAAAAAAAAAAAGTAGGACCATCGAGGATCGAACCCGCGTCCACTTGCGTAGGAAGCGGACACCTTAACCGCTATACTATGCCTGCGCATCGGAAACTTGTAACCATTCGTTTTATACGAGCTTCGCGTAGTGTGTGTGGCAATTTCCAGTAGAGGTGCACGACGTGTGCGTATCGCTTTACTGGTAAAAGCCAATTACTACAATGCCACTGCACTGCAACCCGCTACTGAATCGGAAGTTCACGCGCTACGTACGTACAGCCGGGAGATCACAACCACGACGGAAGAAATCCGTCGTGGTTGTGATCTCAGAAATCCAACCGCTCCGAGATTGAGGAAAACAGTACGGGCGGATACAGTCACATACCTATGAGCATGTGTACCCTGTCGATCATCGGTCACAGTGTTCAATGGTTCAATACGATCAGATATACAACTAGTCATTTTGTTTCACACTCTTGCGACCGAGTAAGAAGAGAGACCAGACCAGTTTTTAAGCCTTTTGCGACTTCCTAGGACCGGATGCGCTAAAGTGGAGCTGGTCCTGAGAGATCGCAAGGGGCTTAAAAATCGGTCTGGTCTCTCTCGGTCGCAAGAGTGTGAACGGGCCTTAAATGCGGAAAAAACAATATCCTTACCTCATTTCGGCAAACACTCACGACAGACCAAACGGGTCGTTCGTTGTTGTTGATGCCAAGCCAGGCCCAGCTGTTGAGAACCAGTGTTGCTGCTCGCGCCGACAAAATTTGTATTCCACCAATTTACGCGAATTGCCCAACAGATGTGAACTTGGCGGATCTTAAAAGATCACGAAAGCTAAGGAAGAACATAATTTATAGTCTTTATGTAGTTATCTAAGTTACTAATATCATTTACGGCTGCCTGCACGTGAATATCAGATTCGAAAGTGTTCACCATCCACGTCGTCATCTGCAGAAAGGTGGTCATTCCACAGCGGTTTGTGGTCGTGACTTTGCCCAAAGGCTGGTAACTCGCCTTTTGACTAGTCAAAGCTTCCAAAGCGCCATTTTACTACACAGGGTAGTCATTTTTTCTTAGAGTGTACCGAAACTCTTTACCGACTCACAGGTGGCGATGGTAAGCAAGGACAAACCGTCAAGACCTATCCATCCATGCAGCAATGCCGTAATGACAGCAAGTACGTTACTAGAAAATGCACCTTAGTCCGTGAAATTCTAATGGCCGACAGGCTATGGCAGGGGTGGCCAGGCTGAGCCGGCCTAAGAGCCACAAATAGAACCACAAAACTTCCAAGAGCCGCGGGGGGGGGGGGGAAGAAGGCAAACTTTTGTTTACAGCAATAAACGAAACTTGAACTACTTTCTACCTATCTGAGTCAAAAGCAGTCCAACTGTGCATAAGATAGCACAAGACTACCGAACCGCAACCTGTCTTTCGATTTAAAACTCCTTCCATTTCTCTTTTTTAGGGAAGTGCTCCTGTGACCGGGAGGGAGGCGGGAAAGTGAGCGGGGGGGGGGGGAGGGTGCGTATGGGAGGGAGCAGCGAGCCGCACTTTAACACGCGAAGAGCCGCATGCGGCTCGCGAGCCATAGCTTGGCCACCCCTGGGCTATGGCGTAGTTCGAACGGTTGGGTGAGCAAAGCGGACGGTGTTTTTTTCCTTTGAATCGGAAGAGGTGGCTGCCGGAAGAGGGGCGCCGCAGCGTCGATGACCAACACTAATTAGAATATTCAATGCCTGTTAACTGGGTACGGACAATTCATCGAACACCATTTCATCGAAAACCGTTTCATAAAAGCCGTTTCATCGAAGCCGTTTCATCGAAGCCGTTTCATCGAAGCCGTTTCATCGAAGCCGTTTCATCGAACGCCGCCTATTTGAGCAGTAGGAATTCTACATCTAGGAAATAGTTTTCTTTTTTAGCGCCGGGAAAATAGGAATGTTTCAATATTTATTAAACTTTATAAGCTTACACATATATAAAGTGTAGAAACCTTTTTTGTCACCTTCTATTCCTTTTTTTTTAGTTATTGTTGACCTCTCTAATATGGCCATTAAGAAACGGGAACACGGACGAGACTTTTAAAGCTGTGATCATCGGCTGCAGTGATGAACGCGAGTCCGTTCAGGGGTGTATATATCTTCGCCCTACAAGATACCTATTCTGCTTCAAGACGAAGCCGTCTTTGAAGCAGTGATCTGTCTCCGTGCCCCATGATACGGAAGAAAAGAAAAATACTTGTTACTCCTCTTTGTTAATTTATTATAGCCTACAAAGCCATGGACCTGCCGGATATTCGACATACAGTATATAAACTGCATGTCGAAGATCCGACAGGTCCACGGTTCAGTCGGTTACATTAAATTAACGAAGAGGAGACACGTATTTTTTGAAGAACATATATCTTCTGAAAAAGAAAGCTATTCTCCTAGGATAAAATAAAAACGCTGGAAAATTGGCAAATACAACATAAAAAAGGCGCTGCGGAGAATAGCTGTTTCCCTCTTAAGAAAGTGCCTTTCACGCGTGAATAAATAAAGAGCATGAAGTGGGAAAAAGTGTGTGGCCAAGAACAGCCGCCTACCTCGCCAGAAAAGAATAAGACGCGTATCCACTCAAGTTTTGGTGTGATAGCTACCTTCTATAAGTCAGTAGCCAACGTTTAAGTGGACAAAATAATGAGCGGGTAGTAATTCTATTTCTGGTGAATTTAAAGCGGCGTCAGAACTATTTCAGAAGCCATAGTAAATTATCTAAAAAGTATTGTATAACTCCAAAATTCAGAAAAAGGAAAATTCGATGAAACGGCGTGAAGTGATTCGATCAAACGGCGTTCGTTAAATCGGCGTTCGATGAAATGTCCACTTATTCGAAGAAACGGCGTTCGATAAAATGTCCGGTACCCCCTGTGAACATCCTATTCTACCTCTACGTAACATCCTAGACCCCGGACGGAGTCAACGTCGCAGTGAGGCCCGAAGCAGACGCCGAGCGCCCTTCGACACATTGAATGAACATCCGGTTCAGTAAACCACTGACGTATCGCCGGTACCGAATGTGCGTCTGCTCTCGATCTCAATTGCACATCTTAGAAGAGCATACGATAAAAAAATAGCGTCATTACCACTGCCTATGAGCGGAACTCAAAGTGAGCCTTATATTGGCGCATGGTGACAAACCGGATGCGCGGTGTGGAGCACGCAACGCTAACGCAAACACACAGCGCTTACGTTTGCTCCTATACGCATTACTGATACTCTCTATCGTGATCACGTCGAAATGCTAGTGCACGAGTTTCAAATATTCTAGGCTGCGTTGGGGGTGCGCGCTGAGCGTGCGTTCCTTGTGCGACGCGAGTTCGTCAGATGACTTCGTTAACGTTTCGTATAAAGTTCAATCGCAGTCGACGTCACCAGTTGATGATTACAATCAGGCAGTGTCAAAAGGGCACCATCATGATGTTCGACATGTTTCTGTACGTGTCCTATCATCGCTTAACCAATCACGAATAGAAAATGCTTAGAGAACTGCGCTTTGCATGCTGCTTGATTGTCCGATTAGCTCGTGGAGTCGGCTGCGGCTGGACTTAAGAGGAAAACTCCGCTCAACTCCAAGAAACTTAGGGATAATATGTGATTTCACATTAAAAAGCACTAAGAAAAGGCACTACGTAATTTGCTTCGCGAAACATGGAATATGTTTTGTGAAATCTAACTTTTAACATGGGCAGAAATCGAAACCGAAACTTCGGCTCCTCTGGCAACATTGGCCTCGGGCCGCCAACAACATGGCTATCACGTTGTAAGAGATGTCATGTGATCCTCTAGGCAACCACGGGCGAGAATGGGGTGGGCTTGTGCCAGGCGCAAGTGTCGTCGTCCGCACCGCACTCTTTACCACGTTTTGGGGTCTACGACGTTTCACGACGTCTGCGCAGCTGCCGCATTAGTCCGCGTACCTAGGGCGAATGAACCTCCGGAAGACAATATTCACGAACGGTGAGACGACGTCGGCGGTTGTGATGCTGATAACGGAAGGACGGTCAAACGGCTATCAAGAAGCGTCTGCGGAAACGCGTTACGTCAATCACGTGGACACCGCTGAGCGCCTAGAGGAAACGTTGCTGACGTCACCCGTCACGCTTGCCCGGAAAAGTAAAATAAACTTAAATGGGAAATGGCTTTGACGTTCAGCTCAATGGTGGCTGCGCCGACGACGTAGGCTTGACCGCGCTGTTGGTTGCGCCTCTATTCGCCAGCTGAGTCAGCCGATATTGGTAAACTTGGCGCATTCCAAAGTTTGCCAGACCATTTAAGAATTATTTATACAGGACTAGGTCGTAATATTTAACGCGTGCTCTTGCTAGGTTACGCTAAAGAGGACTGCATAATATATAAGAAAAATTAAGCGGAGTTGCCTTTTAAGCTGAAATCAGGTACGGCTCTAGCCAATGCGCATTTATTTTCCGCGATTCGGTAATCATATGCACTTCATGCTGTGGCACGACTGAATCGGCATCCTTTTCGTCGTTACATCGAAAACGGTGCGGCGACATGTTCTCCTTGTATGGCTTGACGTATGCCTATACAGGAAGCAAGTGTTAAAAAATCCGAAATCCGTCTTTGACGCATCAAACGCAGAGGGGCACGCTAATAAAAGGGTAACACAGAGAAAGCCCAGGGAACGCGCGATGACGAAGCAGCCAAGCGCGCCCCTTTTTTCTTGTGGTATGGGAAAAAGAAACGCACTGGGCGTATTTCGAGCGTAAACAAAGGCATTATGTGTGCAAGGAGCAGATGGACTTGTAAGTCATATTTTCCTGGACCAGCATCTTCTAAAAAACCGTTAATGTGGCCTTTTTCTGGGCCTTTAAAGAAGGCCAGCAGGTGGCAAAGATCGGTCACGAGTGCTGCGTCACTATTCGGTTAGAACGCGTGGTCAATCGGCAGAACACAAGTTCTGGCCGAAGGCTTGTAGCGCCAAAGCGCAAGACCTAGAGCGGCGGATCACGTAACGTAAGGGGCTAATGACGTTTTGGGCGCGCGGCACGAGCAGCAGCTCCGAGCAGCTCCGAGCTCGGACACAGAACAGCACGAGCCTGGCAGCGATCGACGTTGCAGCAGGGCGGTTACAGCGGAGCCCGATTTTTATGTTCTTTCAAATTTTAGCGGTTATGAAAATGAGTTTGTTGCTTTGAATCGACACATATCTTTCCTGACCGCCACAAATTGTTGACCCACACGTGATTTAAGCCGTGCACTAGCCTTTTCCAGTGACGTAGAAGATTTTTAAACACTAAGTCCTTCCTATCTAGAACTTAATGCCACGACATATTTCCCCTTCCCCAAGAGTGAATTCAACCACATGCAAACAAACGCACGAAATTGAAGTATTTAAACAATACAAATATTATCAATATTACACGCTACGTGAACTTTACCATGCAGTTAATATTACCGGAATCTAGCAATATTAAGCGCTATGTTAACTTGAACATGCAGTTAATATTACCGCACTTTCCACAACCGGTTAGGCGTGGGACCTGCAAAGAAGCTTTTTTCATAAAGAGCAGACTTACATACATCATGTTGAACGGCCACAGATGTGTGCAGTCATCTCCTACGTGAGAGCTCGCGGCGGACGTACCCGACAGTGGCTTGCCGAAAAACACACCCATCGTGAAAGACACCATGAGCGAAATTCCGCTAAAGTTCGCTTGCCGAGATTTTACATAATCCAAGGTATCCACCTGCAAACGGGTATTAAAATGTAGACGCTGGGAAAACTGCCATAATAATACTGTTTAGTTTGATGTATCCACAATGGGAAGCTCGCGCGGCAGGCAGGACACGTAAATGGCATTCCGTTTGTTTTCACCCGGTCGATGACAAATGGCGACGTGCACGCGGAACCAAAAGCGCTGCCCTGGTCGATTATCCACTGCTTTGGACGATTAGCAAAACGCCCAGTATAAAGTCTTTGGCAGGCTTAATTCTACTTCCATCGACGGAAATCAGAGCAACGTCAACTTCTTAGCTGCGACGGTGTCGGTTCAAAAAAGCGATGGCCTCAAAATTCGAGCGTATGAATCAAACATACCATCGAACTTGTTGCTCGCAACTGTTGACAATGATCCTCGATCACAACTCGTGTCACCACGGCGAGAGAATTCTCGTCGTACCGTCACGTGGCGGTATTCGACGTCACAATGTCACGTGGCTTTTTAACCACATTAGAAACACATACATTGATCTAGGTACAAGTGTAAAAAAAATACGTTGCATGTTTTTTTACAACGCTAACCGTATTTTGAACGTTTTAAATGCAATACAATGTAATTTAGCCCTGTTTTATATAAACAAGTAATTCAACGAATTTGTTTTTCTATTTTCCGCACACTGGTTGCTGAACGATTTCCTGTGGTTTTAGGACACCTCAAGCTTTATTTCGAAGTTTTGTATTGTTATTTGTAACTCTTTGCACGAATAAACAAATAAACAATATCATTATTAATTTAATATAATATTTTATTGAAGTTTGATATTTCGCCATAGGATAATATTGCATATATTTTATATTCAATATGAAAGTACTCTGTTGAAATTGAGAAACCTCAATTCACTATTTTACGAGATATGCGCGCTTTCTACAACACTGTACTGAAATTCTCCGAGCAAATGATATATTTACACATTGCATATGTTAGTGCACATCAAACGGGATCACCAGAATGACTCGCTAGTTTAGGAGCTAGTCTTGCCTTTTACATGTGTAGCGATCGCTTATCTTGCCTAAAATTCATTTCACGTGTTGCAGAATTTTTTGAATAAGGTAAACAAAAATGAAATTGAAAATATAAAGAAGTTTGTTCGACTGCTTTACGGTCGTAATTTTCATGTGCAAATTTATTTCAGGCATGGGGGATAGTCAAAAATTTCAAACTTCCACTACTTATTCGAGAGGAGACAGGCGCGGTATTTCTCAATTTGCACAAATGTCTCCACGGCTTCATGAAAATACCAAAACTAACCGGTTTAGTTTCCATTGGTGTTCCTAACAGGACGCTTCGCTTTCATTGTTTATCCGGTTGCTCCGAGTCGAAAAACACAAGACCCTGGAACGTATTCAGTATGCGTCTAATGCGTCGGGAGCGATGAACAAGTCTGAGGTCGGTATATTTTTATTTTAAAGTTCAATTAATCGGTCGCGGCTAAAACATTTTGTTTTATTTAATGATTTTTTTATTCATAACTTTTATGTAGAAATATGCTGTGTAACTTTTTGTTTCAAATTTTGTGTGTCAAGAGTTTATGCCAAACCGTACAAAATTTTACTAAAATTAATTGTTGAGCTAGTTGGTTAACCATCTTCTTCTTCCTACTTTGTTATTGTGCTATTTTTTTTATTTACGTACGTAATTTTGAGTATTCTTTTATTGACTACGGTGTGTGCAACTTTTTTTACACCAGCAGAATATTTGTTTAAAAAACTTCGTAAACGCTGCTAGTAACGCTTTATTATTTTCTTTTTACTACGTTGTGTCTTATGTTTTCTTCATTTAGAATCACGTTATATTGGTTCTCAAACAAACATATTGCATCAATGCGATATGTATTTGACAATTGGTGTGCCCTTACATAGGCCAACGGGCTGTTCAGGAGTACCAGAAAAGTCAAATGGATACCGTGTTGATAGTACTGAAGCAAAACACGTCCACGGCACAGACTCCCGGGTCGTAATTTGGTTTTACATAGACGCATTGTCTTTTTCGTGAAGGTCGTCATGATTCCTATGCGGAAAGAAACTGCCTGAGAGGAGAAATGAGAGCGCGCGGTGACGTCCGAGTGCCGAGCCTCTACCTTGAAGGATAACGGGTAGAACGCAAAGGCCATCTGGCTTTGCCTATACCCACTGTCTCCCTCCTATTAGAGTGGACGAGGATTTTGTTCGCTCTGATTAGAGAAAGAAATCGGGTTAAGGCAAAGCGAGATAGCCTTTGTGTCTACCAACTAATCCTTCCATTCAAGGCTCTGCGTTATAGCGTCGTTACACGCTCCCCCCCCCCCCCCATTCATCCAAACTCGTTGTAAGTGTACAAAGTTCTTACTATTGAAGCTTCGTATCTGTTTGTAGCATTTTCATTTCGGTAAACGTTTGGGCCGGTGAATTTGCAGTCCCCTTGATAAAGTCGCCATAGATGTGTCCGCAGTACCATGGCATCAATCGGCGCAGTGCTAATGAAAGAGGGCAAGGAGGATAATTACAAGAGCGGGAATATCCCCTGGGTGTTTCATCAAACTTGTGCACATACTTTTGTACTCTTCAGAGACGTATTAAGCAAGATATAATGTGTTTTTGCAATATGCCAAGCTGACTAACGAACACAAATTTACTAGCGAAAATATTATATATTATATTTGCGCACAAACTCTTCAATACAAAAGTTATAGTGCGAGTAAAAAACGTTCAACCTTTCCACTCTCGTGAAGACGGAAGACCAGCGTAGCTGTACTCGATACACTGTGTGCTTCTTCTTCGTCTTCGTCTGTTTTTCGCGCTGTTTTCTACGATGAATTCCCACCAACGCGCCCAACTATTCATTCTTCTATTCTAGCTGGAAAGGTTGCCGCCATTTACGAGCGACGGCGGAAACCACACTGGTTGTGTGCTTGCCGCCGTCGCTTATAGATGGCGGTAGCTGTCCAGGTAGGTTTGTGTCGACATACACGGACACGATTTCTGGGGAACCTAGCCCTTAACAGCTCCGCTGTAAAAACATCGCAATGTGTCGTGTAAATTCAGGTAATGTGCGTATGCAATGTTCTTTTTTTTTTGCTGAAACAAAAGGCGCCATATGAAGAAACAAAGCAAACTTTAACTTATTGTTAGAGGAATCCGATGTTTCGTTTTATCAGCATATTCATGAATTCGTTAATAAAGGAAGGAATGTTTCTGCCTTTTCTTTTCAACACTTAGTACCCTCGAAAACCAATACTATATGTTTTGTTTTGAAACATATCGGAATATTGAATACATTTTGCAGCCCTAGTCACAGTTTTGCTGCGATTGGTTTCGGACGAGAGGTTTCACAAATTGTTTATTAACATTTACATTCAGTCTATTCTTAAATACTTACGGGGGATAGTAAGATAAAATTGACTGATGCGCTCATTTTTGTCTTTTGAAACTACTATGGCATTGCTATTAGAGATAACAAAAGATACCTTTTAGGAAAGTCGCAGGTCACACTTGAGAATTATGTTCTTCTGCAGCGCCAAAAACGACCATCAAAGGAGCGGTCTCTGCTCCGCTTCGCCATTTATTTAGTATAGTTTCAAGCAAGCTCAGGGCACTGGTCAAGAAGCCACAAGAATAAGGAACGACTTTCTAACGATGTTATCAAAAGGACGAATGTTGTGTACGCCCACCTGTTTTCAGACAAGTTCTGGAATAAGTTATATCCTATAGGAAAACGAAATACTAGCGGGTGTTTCAAGTACGACGACATGATATGAAAAAGGGATCCTAGAGGTGCCTTTTTGAGGCTACTCAACACTCACGTTCGGCCTGTATGATGCCGTCTATCATTTCAACTAGTGAAAACAGAGTCAACCTTGATATTCTGAAGCACATTGGAGTTGAACCTGGTGTGTACACTACTGGCCTCATCCAGTCTCAAGAGGCACAACCATAAGAATTGCTTGGGTTCCCGGTCACGCGGGCATACACGACAGCGAACAGGTAGATCGCCTGGCCCGCGCGTCGCTTATTCTTCCCCGCGGCTCGGACGAAATACCTCCATCACAACATGACCACGGGTACGGCCACGCCTCGCGATCGGGAAACACTGGAAAATACAAGACATTGATCCCGGCGATGTTCGGGCCGAGATCAAAGAGGACTACCTAGCAAAACTCGAGGGGAGCTCCCAAAAAAACTCATACCCGCTCCCTTCCACTTGTTTGCGAAGATGCGCGAGAGTTCTGGCCTCGAGGGGAGGACGGACACCGCACTAATACCAGCGCGCATCGCTTGGAGGCGTTGCAAAATAATTCGAGAACTTGGCCCCAAGTGGCGACATGGGCGTCAGTGCCGACATTTATCTCTTTTTGTGGGAATTTCGCAAGTAAGAAGACATAAGCTGTAAAAACATCGACCAAGAGACATCGCATCCATGGAAGGGCGGACACATCCACCAGGCCTCTCAGAGTGACAGAAGAAGCGTCTTCTAACGGCCTCCTGAAATTTTTCTTTGAGGACGAAGCTCGAACGTAGTTATTTAACGACAGCGGCGGTGCTTGAAGACAAGGACAAAAGTGGAGACTCAGACAACACAGCCACCGCCGTGTTGTCTAGTTGTGCTCCCCTTTTGTCCTTGTCTTCAAGCGCCACCATGTCGTCAAATTCCCCAGTACCAACTAGCCCAACAATCCGCATTGGATTCGTATTAATTTATATTTAGCAACCCGTCATTTGTGCCAGCGTCCAGATCTTGATAGTACCAGCACACTCCCCCTCATACGCCATTCCCTTTTATTAATGCGAATGGCATTCTTTGGATTGCTTCACGCGCTGCTCTTCTCGCCTATGTATGCATCTATCTATCTGGCTATCTAACCTCTTACGCCGCGGGTCGATAAACAAATAAGAAGTTCAGCATATCCACGTGGTGAATGATGATGCAGTGGGCGAAGCTCCGGAGTGAATCGTCGCTTAAACCGCGCGTCGGCACCTTCCGGGCTGGAGCTCGCCTGATGCGTTTTGCAGACGCCTCACGAGCTCTCGCTGCATCGGGGTCTGCCTGCCGATACGCGCGCTTTCTTGCCGCTTCCCGTTCCCTGACGTTCTGCAGATCCTCTTGGCGCCGCTGCCGTGCCGCTTCGGCTTCCCGCTCTCGTACGGCCGGATCTTGGCGACGCTGCCGTGCCGCTTCGGCTTCCCACTCGTACGGCCGGATCTTGGCGGCGTCGCCGAGCAGACTGACGACGCGATTCGGCTTCCCGCTCTCGCACGGCCGGATCTTGGCGGCGTCGACGCGCAGCCTGACGACATGCTTCGGCCTCTCGCTCTCGCACGGCTGGATTCTGTCTGCGAGCGCGCGCTGCCGCCGCCTTGCGCGCTCTCCGCTCCGCAGCCTTGTCTACTGCCTCCATCCAGCTAAACTACGAGCAGCGCCAAGAGCGAGTGCCTTTATAACATGAGCTAAGCGCCATCTGTCATCTCTACATAAAGTTAATTCCGGAACACGCCATCTCTTGAGCCATTCATAAACTAAACCTCGAAGTGGCTACATACCCACAACCAGGAGGGACAGACCCACGCCTTAAGGAGCTTCGCCCCTAAAAGACCGGCGCCGGCTGGGATTCGGAACCGTTGACCCTTTGATCAGCAGGCAGACGCGCTAACCACAGAGCTATGAAGGCAGTCATTCAACGCACTTTAAACGGTTGTTTATATCTGACCATAGACGCGCTACAGCGCTGTCACAGCACGGTGCGCGCGGTTCCATGCGTCATTCCGCTCCGTAGGCTGAGCACGCCGCTAGCTCACCCTCTCCCGCGCTCGGGAGAGGGTGATGTAGCGGCCGTGCTCAGCCTCACGAGAGCGGAATGAGCCCTCGTGCATGGAACGCGCGCGCACCGGTAGCTGTGACAGCGCTGTAAAGCGCGTCCTGCGGTAAAGATATAAACAACCGTTTAGAGTACCGTTGGTTGAGACTAGCTGAGACGCCAGAAAGTCTGGTCGGTACCATTTTGAGTGTTTGTGCGTATGGCGCGTGCTTTGCTCGCCTTCCTAAGTGACACAAACGCACGTGCTGGGCTGCGGAGATCGTGCGCAGGGCTGTGAAAGCGTCAACAAATTTAGAATCGCCTCAAGAGTGGGCTGGCGTATTCAGAGTGTGCCGGCCACCTGACGAACGCGCATAACTCCGCACCGTTTGATGCTATTCGCATTAACGTAGATAATCATTCCCAAAGGATGGGTTCTGCTGATTTTTACTCTTTGTTAAATTTTTTTATGGCATTAAAGGTTTTCTTGCTGACTTACAGACTTACACAAAGAAATGTCCAAGAGAGATACAATCTACTATATATTAGGGGCGAAGCTCCTTAGGGGCTAGCCATGTCCGTAGGTCCGTCCGGCGTCCGGTGCTCGTGCTCCTGCTCGTGAGCTCACGTATTCACGTACTCACGAGCACGTGAGCACGCGCTCACGGTGCTCGTGTAGGGCAAAAAAAATCATAAAAAAATTATAAAAATAAAATAAAAAATGATGCAAAAATATGTTTGCGCAGTCGACAGGATTCGAACCTGTGCGGGGAGACCCCAATGGATTTCTAGTCCATCGCCTTAACCACTCGGCCACGACTGCGGGACGAGAAGGGGCTCTGACATGTGGTAGTAACTCAGGAGCTGGGGATGTCATGGATGAAACGTTGCATGTAGCCGCTCAACGTCTATACTGGAGAGGGCGCTGCGGTCAAATGCGTATATAATCGCGTTAAACTTTGCATGCATTGGCTCAACGTTTATAGACGAGAGGGCGCTGCGGTCAAATACTCAAATGCGTATATAACCACGTTCCATACCCACATTCTCTTTCTGACATGGATGCAAACGAACGAAAGGCTTGGCATGCTGCGGCTCAGCGTCTACGCAGACAAGCACCACCAGAGCTTCGCCCCAATCAACATCATTCACCACGTGGAGATGCGGTCAATTTTTTCCGGTCATAGCACACCCAGAATGACAGCGAGGGCTGTGACCATTTACTTTTGGCGAGGTGTGATTTACTTCACCAGATCGCCGCGTCGCTTCACGGTCTGTTCTCACGAGACACGGAGCATATTGCTCTTATGGTGAATTCCACTGGTAGATCCGGATCGTTTTCCAAAATCTGCCAGGGAGGAAAAGAAACCGCTCCGTAGCACCCCCTTATTATCAACGAGCGGGAAGATGGATTCGCATTTTTGGAGTGAACCGCTATACTCTCCGCCACCGGAGACGGTCTGTGGTTCCAAAATGGATCCTGCTTGAACTTGCCTGTGCTCGAACTTGAGGAGCTGAACTAAAGCTGCGACGACCAACCAATACTGTTGCTCTCCAACAGCGCCGAACTACGGAGTTCATGCCAAAAACAGAAAGAAATAGAACAGCGTTCGCCTCCCTGGAACGGCGGGACACACAGTGATTGCCAGAGGTGGAGCTCAGATCGCTGGTCAGACATTAATAAATACACAGAGAAAGCAAACCATCAATTGCATGCTCATTGTCTAGTCTGCTCATGCTTTATTGCACAGGAAGACCACCGGCGGCGTGCAGTGTACAGAGAGTAAACATTCAGTTGCAGCAAAATGAAGAGGCTTAAACTTTCGTCTGATACCTTCTTCGAATTTTCTGTTGTGCCCTATCTCGTTCTTCTTCTCTGGATCGCTGATGTTAGCTCTTACGATATGCCACGCTTTAGTCCCGCCCTTGAACCCTTTGACTCATGCGAGGTAGCAGGGTACGAGACGAAATGCACACACCGCACGCACATGCCAGTCACCACCCGCGAAAACGACTGACCGACCGGACCAGACCAGACATGCTCGGCCCGCTTCGGGCATGCGCGGTGACGCGCTGCTGTCGACTTCCGGGGAGATCTCCCGGAGTCAACGGAGCGGCGTTGCGGCGCGGTCGGACGCGCTCAACGGAGCTTGCGCTGCCACAAATACTGCGAGCGGAAGATGACCAGCTGGAGCAAGATATGCGTGTGGACTATACGCGCTCCAGAAGGGTCGCTTCCGGAGCGCTCCAAATCTGCAAGCGGAATTCACCATCAGTCTCGTTGTTTTAATGCGTTAACATTAGTAATCTGGTATATAGCGCTGACGTTGAACTGGTTTAGAGCACACGTATTTAGAATTCGCAACGTCACCTTGGAATGGCGCCAGTGCCCCATTGGCTTTGGAAACCGGCTAAAAACACTTTCTGCAAGCGCCGACGGCAGAGATTTAGCTTGGTGTATAGGTCTGTGACGTCCCATAATGCAACGCGCGCGGTTAGGCCGACGCCGTTATACCCGTAAACAGGCGCCTAAGAGCTGCACTCTAAAAAAACATGAATGTGCGTGACGATGGATCAAAACCAGCAACCGGCCACGCCACAAGAGGCGTCAAGTTTACCCTAGATACGCGACTTAACAATTCCACCAACCCGCCTCCCCCGCCCCCTTCCATGAAATCGCGGCAGTCGTTCTGGCACTCGCTCGCACCGGCCTATCGGGACAACGGCTGCCACGTGCAGGATTTTCGCTGCTGCGTACCGCGCATTACGATGAGCCAGCTCATTTGGATGCCGACTGTGACATGCAAGCCGCCTTGCGGCGCCTCGCCGACGGCCCATGTACGCCCTAGCTCCGCTGTCCCCACTGCACCTCGGTTGCCAGGTGTTACTTCACGCGGCCGGCGTGCGGGTGTGCCAATTTGGAAGCCCTCGGAACTTCCTGCAGCCGGACTTTGGAGGCTTGTGGACGGCACACGGACTGCGGTTCCATTCTTCGGTCTGCCACACCGTTCTTGGCAGCGCAGTCGTCCTGCCATGTCACCGGGCATGGACGGTGGCATAGTAGCGCACGGTGTTGTCGCCCCTGTATGTTCAGCTTGTATGCACAGACCGCAAAATGCCTTTGTTGTTTTCGCGCATCGCGCACGTCGCTTCATGGGACGCGCTTCGTGACCTAGGTTGCTTGCACCAGGACGAAGAGGGTTTTGGGAGCCTTTTCCACCTCCGGAGAGTGCTAAGAGGCTGCATTCACTATGTTTGGTTACATAAATCCGCTGGGCGAAATGCTCGCGCATGTTTGCTAGAATCAGCGTGGCGGCAGCAATGATCTCGGCCAATTTGTGTTCTTAATTTTTCCGCGTTTTCTCTTTACGCTTTGACAACTTGGGCCACACGAAGGCTACCTTGACGGAAACGAGACGAAAAGGTGCTTCTCAACAGGTTCTGCAACGTTTCTTGTCGTAGCCATGTTGACGCTGCTCTATGCCCAGATAATGTCTGTATATACATTTCTTCCAGCAGGAGATGCAGATAATGCCTTCGCTAATTCAACACACGTACCGTGCACTCAGCTTTTTCTAACTCTGCTCACACTTTAGCCTCAAGCATTCTGTATATTCACATCGAAAAAATGTTACACTGTTTAGCCGCCACTAGCCACCAAAATTCGTTAGACGTGAGCCTTCGGACAAATACACGGTTACCTATGACAATGAGTAACCAAACAACCACCCACCCAAGGAGTTCGTCCAGATGGGGTGTACGCGTTGCTCGTGCGTGGAGCGTGGTGTAGACCAATTCCAAGGATAATGTATCCGGGACGGTCAAAGTCGCCGGCTCGGTTGATATTCTGAAGAGTTTTCATTCTCTACCCAAAAATAATAAGATATCTCAATGAGAAAGAGACGACGGAAAGGGCGTGACACAGAACACTAATGTGAGGGGTAAAAAAATACGCAAGCAAAAACGGGATAGGACCAGGGATGCAAGGGGCTAAAACATACACAATAATATTAATTCCATTGTGTGTTATAATCTGGGATCCGTGTTTTTTGTGTTTACTGAGGTCGTCAAATGCGGAAGGTGTTTTCGGAGTTTATTCTTTTGCAAAATTTCGGAACGTGCCCGAGTTTATTTTTTAGCTTGATTCCAAATTTTTTTCGAATTCGGAGATTGATTTCAGCGTTTCCTATTAAAAATGAGTAACTAAATAAAAAATTTATGATATCCGGGAGTAAGCGTTTGCTAGACAAAAATAGAGAAAAACGCGATTGTAATATCATTTCTTTAGCTGGATTTGGCGTTGAAGGCCATTGCCCCTGGCAATACTAATTTGTCCCACGACAAAAAGTTGCAACACAAGTGTTGCTTCGATAAACGGTCACACTTAAAGATCAGTGAACCCCGGGAGGGGTAGTCGCTGGGCAAGCTCGTTAACTTCATCCCGTCCTAATTCCATGAACCACCGCAAGACCGCGCCGGCGCGAGCTCGAAGTGTTTAATAATGTAATGAAAAGTTTCCTTAAAATGCCCTTCTTCCCCGGTTTATGCAATCTTTATGGACAACGGTCTGTA
>JAZHYW010043550.1:0-13661 GCA_037355805.1 Ixodes ricinus
GGATCTTAAGTGTCCTAATCATAAAGCGGGAAATTCGTAACACACCCGAGAAGCCGAAATATGTTTACTGCCGTTGTTGAGGTGAAGAAACGTATTCGCGCTTTGAATCAAATGGCTCGTGATCGGGAGTAATTTCTTATGTGTAATCAGTCAATTGGGAACTTTTCTTTTTTATCTCGCAACAGTTACAAGATAGTTTAATGGTTTCTAATAGGTAGTTGATGTTAAACGTTTCGATGGAAAGAAATGCAGTTTCTCACTACACGTGCGTGCTTGTCACCACCAACGTTGCAAGAAAACGCGATAGACGCACTTTTTCATGTAACCGCGCGCGGGTCTCATTCAACAAACCAACGACGAACATACGACAAACATCAGTGCTTGCAAATGTGTCCAGTTCGTCTTACTGACAATTTTTTTATGACGCCTTAACAACACCAACCACTAAAAAAAACAAAAAACGGCGTTACTTTTGAGTCTTATAAATCATTGCTACCTTATTATGTCAACCAAGATTCGGTTATTCGGTTGCCTTGTGATGCTTCTGCGTGAAGGCTACTACCGCCTGGTGTCCCAAACGCGTCGAGGGAAAAAATATGCATGCACAGAGGCGCTGACGATTTAAGAAGCGCGGATCTTGGCCGCCGACGAACAAATGAATAAGCAAGAAGCATGACCACAATAGCCCTGCCTTTCTGAGGCTGTCGGCGACTGTATACGGGCCGAAATAGTGGGTAGTCGTAAAGCTGGCCGGCTTCGTTAGTTTCTCCTCGCCCGTTGAGCGCGTTCAAACTTCCGACGTTGGCGTCTTGCGTTCGGCGTCCACCTTTCGGACACGTTCGAACAGCGATCGAGACAAGAGCGTCTGGCTTTGCGTCTACCGGGCCGGTCATTCCAGCCAGAGGTCGGTGCTCCAGCTTCCCCGCGCGTTCTCGTCTCCTCCTCTCTTTCTTGGTTTCGACCCGTATAGGAGCTTTTGAGAGTCTGGACCAACACACTCTAAGGAACCCGGAGCGTTTACTTTCCGGCAAACCTCTTGGGAGAGTCGATGACTGCCATCTGCGGAGAGAGCCCGACGAATGACGGGGACTACAATATATTTGGACCTCAAAAGAAAGCATGGGTGCTGTTCATAGGAGCAGAACGTTTCGCCTTGCTCAGTGCAGCAGCGCAGACTGTTAATTGGTCTAAACTATTGTGCCTGGAAAGCGCCTCCCACTAGTAAACGCTCCATATTTCTTAGAGTGGGAAGCGCTGGAAAGGTGCAGGAGCTTTTGAAATTATGGACCAATAGGGGTCCTCCTTTCAAAAGGGAACATGTGACACGACGACAATTGTGGCGAAAGCACGAGAACGCTCTCGTTTTGTTTTTATTGTGTGTCGCTCTACAACTTTCCTTCTCTCTTTCTCTCGCAAACTGTCACTGTTTAATTTTTATTTTTTTAGAGATAGTGTTTTGATGAAGTGTCAAATGCTGATGCTCGCGTATAGGTCGATCGGGTAAGATGGATCGGCGAACGAGCGAGCGCGCGTCGAATGACGTCGTATACCCCGCCGCCGCGATATTCACATTTGGTGGAATGTCGTTCGTACATTGGAGTATACGATGTTTCCGCGCGCATACCGCGCGACTGGAATGTGTGTCTCCCGTGTTGTGAGCAGGCTGCGCGCTCTGATTCCGAGCAAGTGGATGCGTACCTTCTCCACAACCAAGGTTCGTACCGAGTTGAGACACGCCAACAAAAACTTAGTAATTGAAAGCGGTGTTGTTACGGTACTACCTTAAAAGGCTTCTTAAAAAGCGTTCCTGTTTTGCTTTTAAGTGTTTTTTCTTGTTTTTGTTTTTTAGAATGTAAAGGCTTCATTTTGCTTCGCCGCCTGCATTATAAAAGAAACGGATAGTTGTGTCCAACTTAAGCACCGCATTTTTCGGCCTATAGTCCGCACTCGGTGCATAGTCCACACGCCATGCGTAGTCCGCACCTGGTGCTTGGTCGACACGACAATCTTCTCATACATGGCACACCTCGACGAATGCCTGATTTCTTAGCTTCCAAAGAAGCTTGTCTTATACATAAATCATTATTAACGTACTCTTTCATTTCCAAAATTTGTCACGTTTCGTCATAATAAACGATAAAAAAAAATTCGGTGTAGTCCGCACGCCTAGATAGTCTGCATAGCCAAAAATTTCAACTTTTGAACATGTAGTAGTTCGCGGACTATAGCCCGGAAAATACGGTAGTGTAAATAATGGCATCCTGGAAGCATTTCTTCAATAGTTGTGATTGTAGGTACTGAAAGTTGAAGGACGATCTGGTGCGCTCCAACATTGATACTTGTTTTTGTTTTTTTATAATTTAGTGCGTTTTTCGATTTCAGCGTATCACGCGAATCAAGCTCCAATCACAAAGTGAAAACCTTCGTCTTAACTACATAAATAATGGGGGATCGGACGCGAATGGTCTAGCGCACACCAGATCAGAGTACGTGGAGCGAAAGCTCGCTCTACCGAATCCAGGATCCTGTGTTCACTTCCCACCCCTGCCCGTTTCGGTCTGGATGAACATTGTACAGGCGTGCGGTCGTGTATCACTACTGCGTGGTGCACGTTAATGACCCCCGGCTAGTGGTTTCACTGCACTGCCTAAACTGCTCATCTACAGCTGAGAGACAAGTCGCTTGTTGAAGCGAGACTAACTTCAAGGCTGTGTAAACATACCCCCAACCAATTTCTTTTTTTTAGATGGGCGCTGTAATGGTTATATTGTCAACGAGTGCATAAGGGAATGAGGGGGAGATTTTATAAATTATGTAATTGTAGCATCTAAAAAAAAATAAGAAAAACTTCATAACGACAAGGAATGCCACATTAGAAGAGTTGGGGGTTTCGAATTGACTTGGAAATTTTATGCATATGTAAGATTTACAGTTCGGTGTTCTACTCACCGTTTTTCTGTGATGTTCTGCTCATAAAAATAAATTTCTGTTCGTAACAATAAAGCAAACGCTTACATGAGAAACATTTAGTGCTTTCTATTTGATGGGGTTATTTTATACACAAGCAACGTTTCCATTTCTGACTTATGTTTATGTGATTTAAGTTCCTCTCTGATATGCCACATTGGAGTTCCCATTTGTTGAGTCCGATGGAACAAGTGCCTTGGGCACTTGCCGGCTTATGCTGTCGTCGAGATAAATTGCGGACTGTGTTAACTGAACAGGTAAGTTGCGAAGGACTTAGGTCATAGGGATGTCAACGCTAGATAAGTACGGTGTAAGTTTTGTTGGAGTGAGTTTATTTTTCGCGACAAGGTTCCTAACTGATATCGCTGTATCGGTGCGAGGGTGCTGTAAGCCAACCAATACGATTCTTCTGTCCAGTTTTCGAACCTGAGCATGATTTGTTTCTAAGACATAGAACGCGGATGTATCTAAACAAATGATCTGTATCGACGGTCATCTCAAATGTTATAGATTACCAGAAATATATAATACACTTCGCCACGTGTGATCTTTGTATCGTGTGCATTTTTATTTATATTATATTAAAATATTCACAGGTAACTAAATCCAGCTACTACCAAAAATACAGGATAAGTAGCGGTTCACCTGTAATTAGAGGCAAGAAAAATTATAGTTAATTTTTTAGTCACCGCAAGAATGCCGCCTTTTGTATTTTCAGGCGCTTGGTCGCTCGAGGCAGGAATCTAGTTTTAGTTCTTCCAGCAAAACTGCAACGAACTACTAAAAATATATATATTGTAACGAAGATGTGCGGCCGGCAGCAAATGACAATGACGCGTCCACTCAACGAAATAGAAAGGATTTTATGGAAGCCGGGCCGTGCGCGCGGAGCTTGGAGCGTGGTGGTCAGGCACGCTACTGCCCCAGTGTCGCCATCTTCTTCGTCACATTTCCCCACCCCCTTCCTTTAAAGAGGACGACGCGTCCGATGAATGAAGAAAACACGAGAGTATAAACTGAAAACACACATACACACACAGAAGAGAAGACCGAAGACACATGGTTATACGTATGACTGCTGCCGGCCGCGTAGAATGAAAAATGTTCTTGAACCTGTAGCCTCTCTCCACAGCATTGGTGACCTCTGTGCCAGACCACAGCCCCAAGACGTCACGATCCGGGCTAATTCGTCTTACCACTGCCAACACAAATCGGGCTGGGGACAGGGCAGGGAATCATAAGCTCGCGTCTGTCTCTTGATTTCGTCCATAGTTCATCTTGTTCACGGCGCTCTCCCATAAAACCCTCGTATAGCTCACACTCGCTGAACCTCTGTATCACACAATTTGGCATTTGCAGCAGCTTCTGCGGGGCCGGGGCTGTGCGGAGGGGCTATGGTCCGCAGTTCGATCGGCTGCGGCGGAGGACTGCTGCAGCGATGATGACGAAGAACGAAAGATGATGTACTCCGCACCTCCACCAAGTGAAACGAAGAAGAATAGAGAGACAAGAAAAGTGGTTTAAATGAAGTGGCTTTTTTGCCGGCACTGATATGGGTCAAATTTTATAAAAGACGCGCGCGATCGTTGTTCTTCTGTCTGGTCTCCAGGCTTGTCGTCTTCTTCGCTGCAATATATATATTTATTTTTTTTCTTTTCTGAGGGAGTCGAGGGGCTTGCTTGAAGACTACGCCCGTGATAAATTGAGTTTTTTTCGTCCTTAACGTAAGATACATAATTAGAAAGAGATATAGCATATATTGACAAGTCATAAGCGCGTGATCAGTTTTCAGTGGTTTTGTCTTCATTACCGCGTCGGTTACCGCTGTATAGCTTCACAAGGCTTGTTATAACGCTTTTGGTATCCTCCTGTTTTGGTAGAACTACAAGTAGATTACAAGCGGGGCATACTGCGTTCCGCTATTGTTTACTCCCTTTATCACGTCTTGTCGGGAGAGACAGTGTTTCTTTGGCGCCGGAGTGAATCCCATCACTTTCATAAACTGCGAGCTTTACATCGTTTTTTTTTCTTTTTTTTTTGTGACGGCCGCTATGTGGAATCTTAAAGGCATAGTTGGGTTTGGGTAAAATACCAAATTAGATCTTTTTTTGCTAAATGGAAGGTATTCGAATTATAGGAATTCAAACCACTATGGTTTGTCGTTGTTTTTTCTTCCGGGCTATACATTTTATTGTAGCTATGTCTAAATTAAGCTTACTTTATTCTTTGCCACCAACAAAACTGCGTCACATTTCAACATTGCAACCTTCACACCTGTACCGTTAGCTAGCAGCTAGGTTCAACGTCTGCATCTCGATTTCGCGGCTTGGTGTGGATCACAGATGGATACGTCAGAATTGAAGATGGCGTTTCTAATGATACCTCCTGCTTGCCTTGCACGTTGCCTCTGGCTTTGTCTATTCTCCATCCACTTAGGTAAAGAGAGATAACAGATATATAATAGCTAAATAGATAACAATTTATCAAAGCAGACCTAGACGTTAGAATGCATAGTTCTGCTTCTTGAATACTATTTCACTATTTATTGTTTTTCTTAAACTAAAGTTTCCGCACACGAGTTCAAATGCCACCAGTTTTATTTGAGTTATTTTTTATTTACATTCCTTGCTTGTAATTTAGTGTTATTGCTTCTTTCTTTGTTAATTACACAATTTTAGATAGTTTCATAGCCCGCATAGCATAATAATAATACTAATAATAATAATAACTTCGTTCTTCACCACAGATACATGCGGTGAATAGGAGGCAAGAGAGAAAGCTGCATGAACGCAGCTTGAACAGTATAGCAGCATCATTCAGAAGGCATATCAAAATATATAATGCTTTTTCTTGGCATCCTAAATTCCTAATCTAGGAGATTAGCTGTTCACGAGCAGAAAACTGAACAGAGGATTGATGATAATTACGATTAAGAGTCAGTTTGTAGATTCGTTTATTACTAAGTCGAACGCACATTTCATTCACTTTGTGTGATGTTAACCCTTTTCTCAGATGCAGGCACTTCGTGTTTTGGTTTCTCTCTCGGGCAAACCTGCATTGTAGAGCGGGGCCAAGGTAGCGGCACACGCACGTCGTTGTCACCCATTGCCATCTCCCATCTGCAAAACAAAAAAAACAAAAAAAAGAAACAGACAAGGACCTATGAAAGCGGAAGAGGAAAAAATGCCGTTTCTCTGCAGTATATATATATATATATATATATATATATATATATATATATATATATATATATATATATATATATATATATATATATATATATATATATATATATATATATATATATATATATGATTCGCTAGCGCTAGCTACAAGGCCCCTGAAAGCCCCACCGGATGGTTGTACTGCTGTGCTGCAAACACTGTAAAACCCTAATCGTCTTCTGCCGGGAAGACACATCGATTCCCAGTTTCCTTCTCTCCATTCCGTCTCGCACTCCTTCTCTTGTCCCTTCCTCGCAGGAGCGCGTCTGTCTGAGCTACCCCCGCAGGAAAGAGGAGGGTCTCCCCCTCTCTCTCGGATGGGAAGGGAGGATTTGAGGCTGAGTTTTCTCACTTTTGGCTGCTCGTCGGCATTCTAAGCTAGAACGCAGAAACGAGAAGAAAAACGTTGCTGATTCGTTTTTCCATTGAAATTTTCAGAAAATCATTTATAACTTTTGAATAACATATCGGTTCGTGCTGAAACTTTGGCATCTGATTCAGACCTCTAGCGCTACCTTTCGGCGAGAGAATCAGTGTTCGGCGATGCATAGTTAATTTTTGCGGTGTAAATAAGCTGTAACTTTTTTGGGGGGGGGGAGGGGGGACACGCTGTACTTGAAGTAGTAGTTTAAGAACCATGTACCTAAAGTACTTTCCAACACTGAGCGAATGCACCCAGTCTCCTCATTTCCGTTTCAATTATGTCTACCGCTTGTGTTCGGTATCAAGCTCATCAAGAACGGAGTTCTAAATTGTTAGTAGACGTGTCGGTATTGCTATTATATGACGTGTTTCGAGCGCAGCTGCAACCGCCACGTTGATAACTTTGTAGCGATTCGTAAACGAAGGTCTCTGCTTTCCATCTATAGACGCACCCTGCAGCGAGGTGCGGTTTCTACGCAGCTATGTGGTCCACGCTTCACCCTTTACGATGGAAGGCAGCGGACGCTACGAGCCCCCTCAGCCAATCCAGCGTTAGGAGCCTGTCACGTGACTGTGCATCCCGCCCCTCACTGTGCCCTTCCCGACGGTCACGTGGCACTCGCACGATATTGGATTGGCTACGATGCCTCGCAGCGTCCTTCGCGGTGCATCGTATAAACTAAAAGTGGAAGCGGAGTGTACACCCGCCTCGATCTCGCGTTCGTCGACACTTCGAGTTTTCTAATACCGATGTTTCCACAGCTGGGGATGCACGGGCATTTTGAAGCGCGATGTCGTCCGCCTCGGCTAAGGGAATTGCCTCCAGAAAGAAAAGTGACGAGTCGAGGTGCATACGCTGACTGAACAGCTAAAGGGAGAGGGGGTCAATGCTGTAAACGAAATAAATGAGTGTACGCGGGTTACTGTGATTAGTTACAGTGTATTTCACGAGATACGTTCAACGTCAAAATGAAACATGGTAGACTGTGGTTGGATAAACATGTAGGCAGTAACTTGTGAGTTCGCAGAAATATACTGACAAATACATGTTCGCGTCGACTTATTCTGGGCTTAAGCGCATCGGGTTGTTGCATAAACCAAACAGTGCTGTGGTCGGTGTCCCCGATCAGAGCGGAACCATAGCCAGTACGTCATCTTCCGTTTCAAAAATGAAACCACACGGTCTAACAATGGGGTATTTTAAGTTTTAAGACTAATCAGAGCGCGCGGTTGCATTGTTTAACTGTAATTGTGACTTGGGATACAATTGTAAAAAAATCTATTTATACCGGACATTGTGCGGAAAAAGAGCTTGCAACGTATCGCTCCCAGTGTCACATCGTCACTTTAATACTCTAGATCAGTAGAGTCTTCTTTTTAGGTCTTGTATTGGGGTGCCTCGATGGGTGTCGTCTCGGGGTGCAGAGCAATCTTTCGTGGCGTCATGTGACTCTAGTGCGCGACGCAGCAGGAAGTTTACAGAGAATCTTTGAGCGGCAAAATGTCATCAAAGCATTCGCGAATGCTACTCGTTCAGGCAGATTGACGCCACATCGGCGTGCACTATAAAAAACACGTATAAAATATTCGCAGGCAAAACAATTTGCGGAAGAGAGTCACTTTGGCCGTAAAATGACCGCCGATGTCACACAGTCATTCACTGAGCGTAGTAACCAACTAAAACAAGTGCTCAGCAAAAAGCGAAAAAAAGTCGTACAGTCTCGAAAGAACGCTTACACAATATTTTTCTTACCATTTTTCTCATCACTCATGGACGAACGGACATTTTCATTTAGTGCAGTAAGGCCTGACGCCGTAAGAAGTCCGACTAAGCGGAAAATTTGAAAGATTCTTTCTGCAATTTTTAACTCTACGTTTTTGTCGAAAAAACGGTGGTGATGCCAATTGTAGTAAATATTACTTAAGAACCTAGTAAAAAAGGTTCGGTTTCTTGCAAAGCGTTTACTAAATTTCCGCATTGATTAGACGAGTTAAGATCCTTGTATATGCGATGAAGATCGGTCATTTATTCAAGACGTGCACATATCAAAACGAAAATAGCATTGCTGTTTTTTGTGAGTTGTCTTTTTTTTTTGTGTGTGTTTCTTTTACGATTAATTTTTGTAAATGCTACTTTTTGTAGGCGCTATGAACTATGCGAAAACATGCTTCTATTTTATGGTACAACGCGTAAACATTATCGGTTGCTTTTGTTATCACAATTTATCACACTAGCAGAAAGCATTACACTCGCGTTCGGTAGAAATATTAATTGTTGCGTCGCTGATTATTGGAGTGACAAACACATTTGTTTATCGACAGCTCTTTCGGTTTTTTTTTTGGTTTTTTCTGCATGGGCATTTTTTTTTATTTCGCACGAACGGGACTTCGTGGGAGAACGGGTGTCATATAAACAAATGCTCTGAAAGCAGATACAAGTCTGATATAAGCTTTAATTCTTAGCCTAACTCCTCAACTTCTGAGTTCGTCGCGATGCATGATTTTCGAAACATGTCGTCGCGCATCTAATTCCCAGCCCTGTTCGTCTTCTGAAAGAAGAATCCGTTTTAGCAGTGACGACGACGCGAGCAAACAGAAGAGATCGTATCTGTCGTCGCAAACGACTCTAAATTTGCCGGAATTGTTCTGGCGCGTTTTCCTTCTCTGCTTTTCGATTCGTTTTTGTTTTATTATTTTTGTCTCCGTCAGTATAAAATAAAAATGAAATCGAAGAAGCAACAAAAGCCAAACTGTGGGGGTGAGTAAAAGCGCGATAATGAAGCTATTCGTATAGAATTTACTGACGCGACGGGTGGTGGCGTGAGAAAAACAGAAACAGGAAGAAATAAAATCAAGCAAGATTACGTAGAATAAAAAAGAAAAAGGAGGCGCAATTAGAAATTGAAGGAAAAAAATAAAAAGGGAGAAAAAGAAGCTGGAGGCTATTAGCATAAATTACGCGCCGCAAGCACACTTGCATCGGTCATTCCACTTTGGATAACAATTAGAGGCAATGTAAAATTAATTACGTGCAGAACGAGCGGCTGCAGGGCAAGAAAAATAAGCCCGAAATACTTGAGCGTTCGTTTAAACATCAGCCGTCACATCAGGGATTATGAAGTGTGAACGTTTTTTACAGTGGTGACGCACGTGGGTGTACTATTTTGTCATGTGCATGTGCCACGTTTACACATAACTTATAATACGCTCACTAGTGGCGTAAGTTACCGCCATCGAGCAAAATAAATATGCTCGTGAGAGAATGAATTACTTTAGATACTTCCTCGAACATCGAGACCCTCGTGCTTCGCTTACCACCGCCGGGTGGCCTTCGGAGAATGTATAAACGCTTGTTTTGATTTAAAATAATTGGGGGTTGTGTGGATATTTGTACAGCGTGTAGATGGTCAGCCATTTCAAAGTTGCGACGACTCACTCGTTGTACTTGTTCTGTTTTCATTAGTTACTGTGTGTGTGTGTGTGTGTTTGCCTTTAAATATCTCCAGCAGTAAAAAAATCGCGTTTTTTTTTTTTGCAGAACTTGAATAGATTTATATTGTTGTCACACAAGAAGTTGACTTCTGGGCATTATTCATACGCCGCGCAAGGTAGTCCCTACAAGATTTGGTATGTCGAATGAAGAAGCGACGAGTTTGACTTTTGATACGCGCACACCTTGATAAGATAACAAATACTTCATCTAAAATTCACCTACATATTCTTAAGTGGAGCACATAAAGGGCAAATTGAAAACGTTATGCGAAATGGTTTTTTTTTCTATGGGTTTTTGAGGTGAATTTTAGCGATCGATGGAAGAGTCCCGACAAATAACGTAACTCAAACACCATTAGCAAAGCAAAAAAAAGCAGCGTGCGCAGGGAACGTGAACAAGTTAAACGTCATGTTCATTATCTCTGCGCACATGGTTGGTTTCATTATTTTATGGAATTTACGTTGCGAGCTTGGCCTTTCTGCTGGAATTCTTCCAGCGTTCGCCGTCAGATTGGCCGTCTCCCGTGTTCTCCAGAAAAGCGAGCCCGTTTATTTCGTGCGGTTCGAAAGTAGCGATCGTCAACACTATTGGCCACGAGATGCTTTGGCAGGCGCCACCTCGCGGGCGCCCTCCCGTGACGCGAGCTAGCGAAATGCGTAGCAGACAGCGAGGCGCTATGTCAAAGCACGGTGTGGCTATGTTAGTTCGCAGCTCATGACGATTAAAAACGATTTATTTATTAAAAAAACGCGTATAGCGGTTTTTGTGAGGGACCTTTCTAATGAATAACAGCGCCTCAAAGTTGCTTTTTTATATTAGAAATAGACTTTAAATTCTGTTAGAAAAAACAAAGCCTCGAGCGTCACATTACTGCTTGCGCGGCGTGCGTCAGGGCTACTGACAACCTCTCTGAATTATCTTTTTCTTTCATCTTTTTTTCCGGCTCTTTGGAGGTAGTTGTAGAAGAATTAAGGTTTTGCATTTACCCAGGACCATATTGACGTAGCTGTCTTCTCAGCTGTGCACGCGCGCACAGTTGTGTTGCAAAGCGCCGCACAGTTGTTTTAGCTGCGTTGAGCTTGCCGATACCGGACGTTTCCATCTCAAGTGTGACTTCGAACGGTTGCTGACGAGCAAATGTTCGTCAGCAACTGACGCGCTTAGCTCCTCCCGAATCGGATACGTGGCATAGAAGCTATGTCACATTGCGGGGTACCTGCCTGGAAAGAAAAGCAGAAATGTCTCGCGAATTCTTAAATGTTTCGGCCATGGGCCCTGCGTATTCGGGCGATTGATTTATTTTATCTATCCTATCTTTACTAAGAATTGTTTTACAAATTTAAAATCGCTCGCTGAGAAGCTCACTCACGCATTATGCGCACTTGGGTCCGCCAGAATTTAGCACAGAAAGGGTAGTAATTCATAGCAGGTGTATTCCTCATTTTTCCGGGACGCTGAAGTGTCACCGAATTACTAGATTTAAGACTTCGATCGCGAGGGGGTCTCCCACGTTTCGGGCATCGACCGGCCGAATAAGCAGGGATTTGGCTGAAAAACGACTCGGGAAGCCAGCCACCGCTTCTTCCTGCCAGTTATTCTGAGTAAATGTCTCGCTTACTGGTTTACATACTTCAAAAGGAATGAACTCGTAACCAATGATAAGATACCAGCACTCGCAGAACTCATTGAAACCAACGGGGTACACGAGAGTCGCGTTTCTCCGTAGTTTACCACACACGAGAGAGGTTCTGAAATTTCGCTTTCCTATTGTCAATTTGATGAGAAAGTCCTTTCTTAGTTTTGTTTTGTCCGGATCATAATAAGAATACATCCTGTTCGCCGTGGTAGTGCTCTTGTAAGATAAAGCGCTGGATATTCGGCTTTCATCATCCAGCCTTTTGTACTACAGCGAGAACTACACACCGCCATCCGAGCGCTTCGACACCTCAGCGCCAAAAGTGTTGATTAATGCGACTACGCTTGGCACTCGCGGTTTCGAACTTTGGCAAAATGTCCTATCACAAATATCACTTCACCAAATGAACACAACGCGTGAAACAGGCTTCGCCGGAGCGTTACCCCAATCAGCGCACGGAGCGAGGCTGACGAGCCGAAGGATCCAAGACCTGCGAGGTCTGTCCCCGTCTGACCTACCCGTGACGTCGCAGACGATGATGATGATTTGCTGCAGCGCCCCCAGTAATCTCGCACAAGCCGCCAATTGACCAACTGAACTCTCTGATTACGCCTACGCCACTGCGGTAGCCCTGCTGTCCGCAGCGCGCACGCTTGCACATTCGCCTCCGGCGAATCTGGTTTCTGCACACGCGCAGCGCCCGACACCCCGGTGTGACCAAAGGCGGGCTTCGTTTGTTAACAGTGTGTTAGTCGATAGCATCAATTAAATTGGCTTACGTGGAGGAGCCCTATGATGCGTCTTTTAAAATGTGGCGCTCGACACTTATTATTACTGAACGGCACACTGATGGAACGTTCGCGTTAAATGTGCTGAGGAGAGCACCATTGGAATGGGTATTCGATGCGACACTTGTCACTCGGACACCGTCGGAGCTGTTGCCAAAAAACTGCAGGCTTACTTTTAAAGGGCCGTCGTGAAACGATTTTCCTGCTTTCGCTAAATACTACTTAGAATCACTCTCATAGACTTGTACGTAGTTCAACTTACCTTTGAATAAGTACTGTAGTTGAATTACTTTTCGAGTAGTTTGGGAACTTTTCGAATGAGATTTTACTTGCACATTATTTACTGACCACTATCAAAAGTATATCCGAGCACTACCTAAAATTATAAATATTTTCAATTTATGGAAGGTTTTGCCTATCACCAAAACATTCCTGCAACTAAAGAGATAAGATACAGAAGATCAAATGATATTTGTGAGGGGAAGCTCTTGTATATAGGGGGGGGGCGAAGAAAATGAGTGAGAATCCGAAACCCCCAAAATTTTCCGAGGCCCCCCCCCCCTCTCTCCCTCTCTCCCTCCCTCCCTCTCTGCAACAACACTGCTACGAAGCATGGGATAAAAACAGTACGACGCGGAGAGGCCGAGTAACTATGGAGACTAGCGCCGCAAAGAGCGTCGTTTTTTTCGTCCCGAAGCTCAAGGAGACTTGACCCATTCGAAGAAAGGGCTGGTTCCTGCTTCTCCCCAACGTAGAAACTCTCGCCCACTACAGGAGGTACACTGCACCACAAAGGAGGGCACAGAACGCAGCGTACCCACTGGAAATCCATCTGGTGGTTCCGTGTTAGTAGCAATTCGTAGTCGCATGTTAGTATAACGCCAAGGACTTTTATGTTGTCTTTCCGCAAGAGAGAATATGGATCTCAAAAATTTGAAGATCGTTCATGGAACCACCCCCAACTCTTGAATAAAAATCAGCAGAACCATTTTGGAATGACGATTAATGCTAATGCGAATAGTATCAAATTGGTGAGTATAAAACGTCAGGTGGTTCACACTCTAGATAATGCCAGCCTCGCCAGCCCACTCTGAGGCGATCCTAGCAAATAATGCAACTGAACGAAGGCA
>JAZHYW010043553.1:0-15805 GCA_037355805.1 Ixodes ricinus
GCTCCGCGGAGAACAATGGGTCCCGAAGTTTCAAGGCTCCCACCCTGGATCACACTCCGCCTGATCACCGTGATATCCGCCCCGAATCCAACCTCCTTGGAATTTGTTATGCTCGGATACCAACGGGACCAATTGGACTCGTGACCCAATAGGAGTGTTTGTCGCGATGTCCCTCTCGTTTGCCACCACCCTCCGTAGCTGTTCCTTGCGATCGCGCCCTACACCAGCAACGGTACCGCCTTTAGGGACCTTATCCTTAGGCTTCGGGCAGTTGGCCCAAATGTGCCCCAACTTCCCACATCCGAAGCAGCTTCTTTTCTCTGTACCAGAAGCCACGCCTTTATCTTTCAGACTCGGTTTATTCCCTTCGCGATTTGGGAAAGGTGGCCCCTGTTTAGCCCTCGATTCCTTCTGCGTTCGTTCATAGTTTACCGCAAGTTTGGCCACTTCTGCGGGCGGTAACCATTTTCCTTTTTCGCTCAGGTCGACATATGCTCTCGTGTCTCGGTGCATCGTGCGCTTTAGCTGATCAGCTATCAGCAGCTGCCTCAGCATCTCCAGAGATGTCACCTCGCTACTTTTCAAATAATATCCAAGAAAGTCGCCCAGCCGAGATGCAAACTGTCCCCAGGACTCCTTTTCGTCCTTTCTAGTTTTGTAAAACAGCTCCCGATACTCCGCTGGAGCAAGCTGAAGCTCCTCAAGCATCGCTCCTTTTAAGTCGTCGTACGACGGCATCGCGTCAGCAGCGATTCGGTTTGCGACCGATCTCATTCTCTCCGTGAGGAAGGGGAGGATCATTGCGCCCCTGATGCTTTCCGGCACGTGAAGGCTGTTGAACATACTCTCCACCCCGGAGAACCACGAGGGCACCAACGGTTCGGACTCTGGCATGTTGGACAATACGCCCCTTACAATCCGCGAGTACCTAAGTACCTCGTCCCCCTCCGTTCGGGCAGCGCTGGCTCCCGACGTGGTGTCCTGCGCTCTGGCAAGTCTAGCCACTTCCAGCTCTAGTTTCAGCTTTTCTATCTCCATCTCCATTAGTTCCTTCCGGAGCTGCAAAGCGTTACTGTCCATATCGGACTCCCCTTCTGCCCCCAATTCACTACTGCTTTCAGATGACTGGCCTTTCTTGGCGTTTGCTCGCGTACCCAACATGACGCCCAGAGGAGAACAACAAAGGGACCTCCCACCTGGTTGTCGTGTCCGCCACGATCACGGGCCGCTGATTGTCCCGGATAGCTGCACCAGGCTTGGCCGCTGCCGACTTGTGGCACTGTGCAGATCAGATGTCTTGAGGAGCAGCGTCTGCAGCAATCACCAGCTGCTTTCCCGTCACACCTGCGGCGACGGTCGAACGTCTCTTTTCCGGCGAGCTTCCACGGCTCCTCGTCGCACCTGCGGCGACAGCCGGACAGTCGACGCTCTCCGATGGTCTCGTCGACCTTGCGTCGCAGTTCCACGACGATTGGATGCCTTGTTTCCGTATCCGTCAAGCTCTTCCAGCTCCCTGTCACACCACCGGCGACAGACGGACACTCAGCACTCTCCGACGATCTCGTTGGCCTTCTTCGCAACCCCGGCGACGGCCTGACGTCTTGTGTCCGGCGAGCTCCTGCGGCTCCTGATCACACCTTCGGTGACTGCCGGGCACTCCACGTCGTCTGGTGTTCTTGACCCCACGTCGCACTCACGGCGACGGTCGGACGTTGAGGTGTCTGCTTCCAAGGAGCTCCTGCGGCCCACTGTCACACCTTCGGCGACAGCCAGACAATCGACGTCCTTCTAGGGTCGCAGCTTCACTTCGTCACTCCAACGGTGACGAGTCCCAGTCATTCGTCATCTTCACCTGCAAAGCTCTCGGTGTTCCTTATGATGTAGACAACTTTCTCCTCCGAAGGGCGTGGCGAAATCCTTGCCGACTGCGCCAGTTAATTTTCGCCTCCTCTCTCTCTCTGGTGTCGTTGAGAGAGGTTGAAGTTCTTTGTTGGGTTGCCGCCGATGTGATGATGGCAACCCCAATTCCGCCTTGGCCAACGGAGATGTAGTTGCAGAGGGACACCCAGGTGAAGGTTACGAATAGATATATGTGATTTATTTACATATATAGTTACGGACTGGTTTACAGATCTTAGGAGCTACGCGAGACCTCTCGGAGTCCTGGTGGCGTCTTGCCCCCTCCGATGCTCAGCGTAGACTGCCTTTCTCTTTCCCGCGCGCCCCCAAAATTCCAGGAATCGTCCCCACTTTCCCGGGCGTCTGGTCAGCATCGCTTGTCACCTCGCTGGGTCGCTCCGCACCCCCCGCCGTGTCGTTCCGACCCGGCGGTGGTTCTCGCCGACTCCCCACATTTCCAACCCCGGTGCTTGAGATTCGGGTTACTTCGGAATTCGTTAACTGCCGTCGCGTCCGGGACTCGTAAACATTGCGGGCCCCTGTTTTCTTTTGAGCCCGTCACAAAAGAACCAAACAAGAATATATATACAAAACACAGTTTCCCCGAAAGTCCCTTGACCTAACAGTCTCTTTTTTATGGTCAGCTTCTATTTTATGTTAAAAATAAACTATAATAAATGCTGATATTAAGATAGTTAGGGAGATTGAAACTATAACAGATTGCAAGTTTCTACAAGAGGACATAAACTCATTTAGCAAATGGTGTTCACTGAACTGTCTCCTACTAAACAGCTCGAAAACCAAGGTCATGTCCTATAGTCGCAAAACGCAAACAACGTGTTTTTCTTACAGTGTTCGCTCAGACGTATTGTGCCGTTCTAGTGAGGTGCGGGACTTGGGAGTGCATTTTGACTCCTCCTTGAGATTTGATAGCCACGTGGCTCGTATAAGTACCTTCGCCTTGCGCGCGCTCGGTGTTGTTTGTCGAACTACTAGAGTATTTAAAAACCCCGCAGCGTTTGTAACCCTGTACCGCTCTTTGACAAGGTCTCAACTCGAACACGCATCTCCTGTATGGAATGTAGTTGTAAAACTACCCTCCTAAGGCTGGAGCGAGTGCCAAACAAATTTTTATCTATTTATCGATATCGATATCTGCGAGATAAAACATATCTATCAAAGAGTAACAGTGTAGTGGACATCCTACAAATGAACAGCTTATATCACCATCGAGAAAAGGCAAATCTGGTTTTCCTTTTCAAAGTCCTTCATAATATGGCCGACTGTTCAGAACTGCTCTCACAGATATCTTTACGAGTTCCTCGGATAGCGACCCGTTTGACAACGGCTTTTTACTCTCCTTGGACGTTAAATATCCTGGACACCATGTTTCGCATGTGTCGTGCATATAAGGGCATTGCAAGTGATCTTGATATTTTTTGTGTGACTGAATTTGTCAGATCTCTCAGAGTCTTGTATGACTCTCGCTGAACCTGTCGTGATTGTGATGTTATTATATATTATTTTAATAAGGTATATTCGTTTTTGTGGTAGTCTTCTACTTTGTGTTCGGACCCTGTGTTCTGTTCTTTCCTTGTTGTGTATATCGTATCTTTGTGTCAGCATACGTTATATGTATCATATCTTTCACACAACGTTTTAAAATGTTTTTTGTTTTTTTACTTTTTGTAGTGTGTAGGTTTCGGTGTGCACGGTGCCAAGACCGCATGGTCGTTCCTGGACACCTAATAAAAACTATTCTTGATTCTTGATTCTTGAATAAGGTCAATGTCAAAAAGGACAAAAACTAACGTTCTGCAGATTGCGGAGCCGACATACAGCACACCCAAAACAAATGTGTGTGTTCTTATTGTTCTATAAAACTAAAACAGAGTTTTACGGTGTGTTGTATGATCGAAAATGATCCTTCGTGAACCAGGCTGTGCTAAATATTTTCTACTACCCTGCTTGAATAATACACAAAAATTCCCCGATGTCTTGCTCGCTCTGTCCAATGCAGTACTCAAACCTCACGTTGAAGATTTTAAACGTACACAAACAGCAGACGTACACTTCATTACTTTACTTCTGCTCAGACTCCCATGATTCTGGATATTCAGAAGGACGAATGGGTTCTGGGAATCCGACTGGGAATCTGTTTCATTTCGGACTGCGACAAAAAGGATATGCAAGCTCTCGCAAACTCGTGTAAGTTGTTGACACAAAATATTTTTCTTGCTCCTTTTTTCTTAACCTTGTAAACCGAAAAGAGCTAAATTCCAGTGTCGATGGAACAAAATGTGACTTCTCCAATGTTGACAAATTCTCAAAATCATAACTCAATCACGTTTTTAATTACGATAATATTTATTTTGACAATGGACATTTATCTATATTAAAAATGTATCCGCGTCCACATTTTCGCAGACAACTCGAAAGCTTATTGAGAATTTCGGGGAATGCAAAAAAAAGCGCCTTAAACTTCTGGCGCGTGCCTTGTTCTGCTTAAGCACATTTTAACAACACGAAATCAGAATGTCAAACTAAATGCTTAGCACCTCACCTGAAACCTACAGGTAACTACAAACTTGAGTGTTTATTCTTAATGATCTTGCCTGTGAAGCAGGAACCGAAAAATCATGAACCACAAAAGCCTGTCCGAAATCATTGAAGGCTAGTTGCTTTATGTGAAGTCTAGGAAATCAAAGAGTGCCATTTTCTGAATTACCCTTTTATCTATTGTTAATCTTTAACATTTTATTACTTGAATATTTTTTTATTTCACTAACAATACATATGTAAATACAAAGTCCTGTATTTTATAAAACGGAAATGGCATAACTAATGTATCCAGATGCTAAGAGACAGTGTAAACATTTCCAAAAGCAGTCACACCATAAATGTCAGAAATATTCCTACAAGCAAATGAATTTGAAAACAAAACGGAGTATCAACGGTGTCGTATTGTTTAACTTGACGTACTAAATACCGGATGGACCTTTAGAAGAGAAAGTCGTGTTGATCGTCCGTGTAATTAGACTATGCATCGCAAAATGCTCGAAGTTCGTAAAAATGTGATGCTAGTGGTTGGGATAAAACGCGAAAGTTTGAGAACATGACTGTACCGGGATAAAAAATGTAATGGAGAAAGACGAAAGTCCTTAATAAGCCGACGTCGACATAAGTCTTATTTCGTCAAAACAAGAACTGACATTTTCGACGCATGTGGAGTATATACCAGTGAAACGCACTCTTTAAAAAATAGAATATTGTTCCCTTTCTTTCTGACAACATCTATTTTTCTAATTAAATAGATACTACAGCCACCCAGAATGGTATTTCTTGTTTTCACTAGGCTCAGGCAGACGTCTGCTCATGTAAAAGTTTGACGTTCGCAATTATAATTTGATGCAGGTAAAGTAATGTTCTGCAATTTCCGCTTTATATCCCAATTACTAGTCTCACATTCTTGTGGAGTTTCATCATTCTGTGATGCTGAGTTTGTTTACGCGAGCCGTAAAACAGGATTATTTTTCTCTTGTGATCGCCCTGTAGTTTTTATGAAAGCTGGCCATGAATATATAATTAATTTCAATTACGCAATATTGTGGTAAAGTTTTAGAATCATTTTGTTCATATAAATTTTTGAACAAGGAACAAGTTACTTGAAAATTTCCATGTATCAGCAGACTAATGCCAATCAAAAGATTATGTTGAAGAGACAAAATCGAGTCTATTCGAAAGCGAGCTATAAAAACGAAGAGAAATGCAAGCACTAAAATATTTTTGTGATTGTTTGGTTGAATAATTAAAATAAACTGGTTCAACAAACCAAACGCTTGATGCTGGAAGTCTATAACAAACCAATCTACAAATAGTATTTTAATGTATTACAGGCTCAAATTTAAACAGGCGTCTACTTTTTAGCATACGGCAGAGCAAACCTCGCAGTAAGGTTATTAGGAAGATCCACGTGACTGAGTAGCATCTGACATGATAAGGGAATTCTCTAACATGTACCTCATCAGTCAAAACAAACATCCTGAGCTATTTTGTCTGCTGAAACGTTTCGCGTCCCATACAGTTGACAGACATACGTCACTCAGAACGATTCAGCTATCTTCGGTGTCACTGTGATTTATGGCTACATAAACTAAAGTCTTTTCACGACACTCAGGTGTTCGGTACTCCGCGTTCTTCCATGGGTGTTAACAACTAGAGCCTCGCCGTTTACGTACTTATTCTGGTCGGCCTCTGCTAACCATAGCAGTTCAGAAAGAGTGCTTTTATATTTATCCCAAAAACCTAAGAATTCGGTATCAGTAGCACTCCCATCTGACATCAACGAAACGCGCAGATAGCAAAATGTAAGAAGTCGAAAGACAAAGCTTGCCTCGTCAACCTGAGGACATCCTGGTAGCTGCTATCGGATTAATCGCAAAAAAATATTTCTTTCCTAGTTTTGGTACGGACTCCAACATTGAAAAATACACAGATAGAGGTCACCTTATTTTGTGTTTTTTGAACTTACCGTATCAACATACAGTCATTCTGATACACCAATTGCGGGGATATTGACAATCCACGGAGTAAATGAGCACGTTCATTTAAATGTGCGAAGTTAACTAGCTAGGCGCCTTGCCATCGACCAACTATTGACCAGCGAGAACTAAGCAATATGTTTACGGTTTCATTGTTTCTTTGCTTTTTGCAGTGATTACCGGCCCAACGAAAGTAACTGTGAAGAACTGCGTAACGGGCGAACCTGTTCCCTGGACGACTGCCCAGTTGGTGATAGCGTAAGATATGCTATAAATCTGTTCCAAGCTGCAGTAAAAGAAAAAAAATGACGGGCTCCGCTATCTGATAAAATGGGCAGGGAGTTGACATACCTACAAAAACTGTGGCCATTGGAATTTCGCATAAAATTTGCCTTACGCGGACCCGATCAACAATGGCGATGGATTGATGAAAGCGGGTGAGATGAAAATGTCATAAAAAGAGCACAATTCCGATGGATTGCCAGATATTGCTCGGCGAATTCCGCAAATTAGAAAAAAATTACGACATACAAGGTGCTTAATTTTAATTATAAAAATATACTTTTATAAAGATACGTGAAAGAAACACTACTGCGCTCTGAGCATGTGGCTTATATTGCTAGGGGATAATATGTACAGTGCTAATCATCGGGATAAGTCGACTCATTAATTAAAATGTAGTTTTTTTAACTTTTAAATTTCTGTAAATGAACATATGGTTTCAATTAGGAATTATTTGAGCGTCATCGAAAACCACCCGATCAGAAAATCTTAGATGTTGCAGCCCTTGGAAACCACGGGGTTGCGCTAAAGTTTCTTCTTGCGCTTCAGGCGCGAGACTCGCTGTAGGAAAATAAGGATGATAATATTAACATCAGCGTTTTCTCGCGGCTAGACTTATTTCTATTACACAAGTGGTAACTTTTGCACACCCGCGCGCTTCGCACGTGCTTCAAGCTCGTCTAAAATTAACCGAATCGGTTGTTTCAGATGACGTCCAGGAGGCCTCTAATTGAAGCCAGCTGGGCTTATATTGGTTGACTAAAAGTTAATAAACATAGTTTAGTAATTATTTGACTTACCGTGCAATATACTCCTCGTGTATTATGATCTACATGCGGCTTAACTCACCCGCAGAGATTGCATTAGTGTAGCTTTTACAGTTCCTTTTGATCTAATAAGTTTGTTCAAATTAAAGCAAAAAAAATCGTATTTCTAAAAAAAAGATCATAAATGTATTTACAGAGAGACGGGCTTATTAAAAAGTTCAATTATATTTTTTAATCCATAAATTGTTTTCCTGCACTCTAGTGTTTTGGTGCATAATATAGCATTCTGGTGGATGGCAGCCTTTGCTCTATAAAATACTTCCGTGGCAACTTTCACTCAGCACGCGCATTACCGAAGATATCGAAGAATAGCAAAGCACGGTTCAGAAATATACAGAGTGAGGCGACTGATTGCAGGGAACATACCAGAGCCAAAGCCTGACTATACCTACATTTTAAAGGTCTGGTCAGCAGGCAGAACGAAGAAGAAATATTATCCTTTTCGAAATGGATTACTAGGGTTCCGCTGCAATTTTGAACAAATTCGGCTCGCTTAGTTCGCAGTTTTTAAAAATGAAATCAAAATAATCTTTGGGAAAATGCTGGTTATCATAAGCGACCAAAGATATAATCAATAACCCATCGCGAGCACCATCATCTCAAAGCGCTTGAGAAGAGAAATTCATTTTCAGATGTAGGTAAGTTGCACACATACATGCATACATACACACATACATAAGATTATTGCATAATGAACTAGTACATGGATCGTCCATCCCCGCAAAATCACGTGTGTGCTTGTAGACGGGACACTGTTGCAATGGATAGGATGGTATTACTCTTACACAAAACAAAGCAAAGTACCGGCATGCTTTCGCGTAGAAAAAAAAAGCCTAATTTAGTTTTTCGTACTCCAACGACCACACAGGTTTTTTGAGAGTTTTCAGCTTTGACTCTCGAGTGCACTCGGCGAAAAGCTTGACCTTGGAGGCGCGTCTTGCTTACGCCGCTTTTAAGCATTGCTTTGCCGGCCGAATGCCACTGGGATTAAGACAATGCCTCCTGCTCGAGTTTTCGCTTTTCTTTGTCCCTTGTTCGGTTTGAAGAGAAATAGAAAACGTGACACATCCTGCATTGAATCAGGTGTGACACTGTGGTCTGGCATATCGAGATCTGAGTAGTAGTTGAGGAATATTTCTAAATGTCACATCCTATCATCAAAGAATCCTCGGCAAGGTTTTATAAATTATCTCCCCATGAATTCTAGTTTTATTTGGGAAAGATGGAGGCCATGCTGAATATGCAACATTGTTTCTTAGGAAAGAAAAATGAGGAACGTTCACTGAAAGTGCGCATGAATAGCGTGAACCACACCTGGTACTTAGAGGTATACTTCAACGAAATTTGAAATATACCCGTCGGGCTCAAAAATAGGTTGAATATGATTTACAATATCCGTAAATGACAATCGCACGTTTGTAATTTGAGCCTGGTGGCTGTATTTTTCGTTATAAACGGCCCACTCTGGCAAGCGCTCAAAGAGCAGCCAGCGGAGAGCACGTGACATCCAACGCAATCGTGACGTAGTTCGTCTCGGGACGAGCAAAGCTGCGGCGAGGTCCACGGGCGAGGCTCACGTCCAGAGGATGGCCTAGTCGTTCCAGCCACCGAAGCGGCTGCTTTTGTCCGAATTTTGAGTGACGGGATAATATTCTATAATCTTGTAGAGGGCAATAGCGACTTCTGGGACTCACAAAAGAGATTCTCGGGGAGAGGGGAGTTCTCTCTTTCCACCTCTTCTCTCGTGGTGGCCGGAGGCGAGACAAACGTCGTCACTATCTGCCAAGGTTCCTAGACGGTCATTACAAACGAGACGTGAGCGACATCCACCAGGTGCTCTTTGCTAATCTATTAATTGTATTAAAATTCCTTTTCGTGGTTTTGTTAACAAGATATTGGTGTGTCGGATGTGATACTGCTCCTTTGAACAGATATAAACCAAAAAATAAGCGTCGAAATTTCGTTGTAGTATCCCTTTAATACTTCGTAAAATTTCAATTGATTAGCAGCTTAACAAAATCCGTGTTTTTTTGTTTTTTTTATTGCGTATGAAACAATTGGCATTTTCTTCGGAGCTTAAAGGTGCGCAAATATGCAACCCCATATTATAGAGTGTTCCTATGAAAGCTTAAAAAAATCTCTAAATATATGGTGTTCGATATAAAAAAGAACACTTTGCGGGAACAAACTACCAGTCTGGGCGGACGTCAAGGATGTAAAAGCATACGAATTTACAAAATAATTACCCAAAATTTCCGATTTATTTTTTGAATGAGTGAAAATAAGCATATGCTTCCAGTGAGAAACTTGCTAAGCATAATCGAAAACTAATAAATCAACTCTTTCTAGAAATATATAAGGCAGGGCAGTTTTTCTGTACGGCGTTTCCGTAAAAACGCTTAATTTGGACGCTCCCCCCCCCCCCTCCCCGTTTCTTTGTTTCGGCTTTTTATCGGAGTGCATCTCTGCGCCCGCGGGCCCGCTCCCTAGTGGCCGAGATGCACCTCACACGTGCACCATACCTACCTCTATTCGGGACTCCAGCAAAATCGACGCCGCGTAGCGGCAGCGCCGAGAAGCTCAGGAGAGGAGGTCGTTTCGACTCTGTCGTCTGCTATCGCTGCTTGGTTCTCGTAGGCAGCATAGAAACAAACATCGTTTCCAGTAATTATTTTTATGATTCCGCCGTGTCATTCCTACGCACTGACTAGAAGAAGGTTTCCACCGTCGAAAAATCGCTTTGCTTTCAAATGTAACACTGATTTTACGCTGTAGTGCAGGAATTTGTGGTGGTCCGCGTGCTGAACGACGAAAACGACCTCCTTTCGTCCGCCATTTTGCCTGAGCAGCGCGCCCTCTATAGTTCGCTGGAGTCGCGAATGCTACGAAGGAGACGAGGCGGTGGCTTCGCGACGCGACCACCAGTATGCAATCATACCATTATGGCCAGCACACCATTCATTCGTCAAAAAAGATCAATCTATTTTAACCGTAGATCGAAGTTGTGTGCATACTATACAATAAAACGCCAGAGTGCAGCTCTATAAATTCACTTTTTCCCGTCCTACATTAGCCTTACGCGCATCAAGCGTGCCAATATTATTTAATGTTGAAAAACGTGATAATATATGATACCATTTCTTTTTAACTGGAAATAATATATACAAATACCTATACTAGTTATACTCAAAACAGTGTCCTCGTGGTATTCGAGCTTGCATTATCAGGCTAGTAAGGAATGGTAGTGTCATGCCCGTAGAAAGCGTGTAGGAGCGAATAAAATATATTCTACCTGGCAAAAAACAATATATGGACGATTTCATTTCAAAATCGTGCAGTAACAAGTGCTTCTCTCAAAAACGCTGTTAAAAAAATGGAATGCCGTTTACAACCTCCCTGTAACGCCGAATTAGAGTGCTGGCTCGTTGAGAAGGAGGAGGGAAGGAACTACTAGGGGGTCAGCTGACCTCGGTGGTACGGACGGCAGGTCACGTGACCTTCGACGGGTCACGGGTGACATTGAGGGGTCACGTGACCTCACGGGGAGGATACGTGTCACCTCGGGGGGAGGGTACACGTGACCTCGGGGGCTCAGTGAGGATGACGTCATCCAGTGACATCACCAGTGAATGATGACGATGACGATGCGGATTCCGATGACGTCATCGGCATCCGTATCGTCATCGTCATCATCACTGGGGACGTCACTGATGACGTACATCGACATCCGCATCGTCATCGTCATCATCATTGATGAGCGTTATCGTCACGTAGATCTCACCCCCGAGGATCGCCCTGATCCGAGGTCCTCCCGAAGGATCCCGAGGTCTCATCCTCAAGGAACCCGAGTACGAGTCCTCGGACGAGTTCTCCCGAAGGAACCCGTGGTCCTTCGGGTGACGCTCGACGTCCTCGCGCGAAAGATTTACCCAGGCTATGATGACACCGCCGCGGAAATTACGCCATGACGGCGGTACGGCGACGGCGACGCCGACGTCTGCTCAAGCCGGAAACGGGCGCCTAAGAGCTGCGCTCTAAAAAATTGGGTCGTGTGTATGTTTTTACATCCTAGAACTTGGTCTACCTCAACGGGCGACGAGTCTTCCAGCTGTAGATGAGCAGATTTAGCCAATTGCAGTGCAACCCGGCATAGCCTGGGGTCTTTAACGCGCATCACGCAAAAGTGGTACACGACCGCACGCCGGTACGATGCTCATCCAGATCGAAACGGGCAAGGGTGGGTATTGAACCTAGTGTCCTGGGTTCTGCAGCGCGAGCTTTCGCCCCACGTGCTCCGAGCTGGTGTGCGCTAGCCCACTCGGTCGCCGATCCCCGTTGTTAAAAGAACATATATATGGTGGAAAATTCTTCGCATAGATGAAACTAAAAAACGTGGCACTCTTTGTCCTGTCCAATTTAAAATGAAATCGCAACATATAGAAGAACACTTACTCTATGCCCTTCGGCAGGCCAACTTTCAGTGTGGCAAAACAAACAAATATGCGAAGCTTAAAATTATATTTTTCTGTCTTTACCATATCGTTTGTGAATCTGGCTTTCATATTATATATATATATATATATATATATATATATATATATATATATATATTCATAGCGATATTAATATTATAACATAATATAAATTCTTTTATTTTATTACTATTTTATGATTTGATTGCATATGTGAAAGCGCGTTCGATGCTCTCTCGCGAAGGACATAAAATAATGCTGCGACCAACTCCGTGCCGAGGTAAAATTATTCTATTTTATTTCTCGTGTCACGTGCACCGTCCCGTGACGTCGATCACATCTAGCGCATCTGCTCTTTTTGGGCTGCAGCGTTGTTGTTGTTTTTTTGTTTTGTTTTTTGACGGGGGACACTGTTGCAAAATATGTTGGTGATTTGCTTAAAGTAATA
The DNA here is from genome assembly GCA_037355805.1 of Ixodes ricinus. NCBI lineage: Eukaryota > Metazoa > Arthropoda > Arachnida > Ixodida > Ixodidae > Ixodes > Ixodes ricinus. The sequence goes on from JAZHYW010043553.1 coordinate 12,470, forward strand.
AAAACAGACATCGGAGAGCTTAAGGGGTGTATCAGAATTCATGCATATTATTACCCTTCCAGATCTCTCCTCGGAGTGCTCATTCTAGTGTCAGTCATCAGCACCATCATTGACGTCCGCCTGACACAAAGTGAAAAACTGCAAAGCAAACCAGCGCAGAGAAGTAAGTGAACATTACCGTTTTATTTCCAAACCTGAGCAAGGGTATTTTGTGCAAGTGATCTTTCACGAATGGAGAAAGCATCACAGCAAAGATTGTGGCATCTCCAAAAACATTTATTTTAAGAAGAAGAATATCTATTTCGAGAACTTACGCTTTTGTGTTGAATATTCTAACAAGATGAGCTGGCAGGCTAGTTGGTCGTCCATCTTTCTTCTTTCTTCTTTCTTCATTCTTCTCCTCCTTTATAGACTGTATTAAATGTCAGTTGTCAGTTAGCGCCCTTCCTGTCTACCTCGTCCTTCCTTCCTTGTTGTTTTGCGTTATTTTATTCATGATGAATATTCTACATCTGACTTTTTTTTTCAAACGAAACGTGTATATTTAGATTTCTCGATAAATAGAACGGTAAGTCCTGTTCGTAATATATTTTACACTGTTTTTTTTATTTACTACGTATGAAAATCTCAAAATTGAAAATTGCATTCACAAGTAACGATAACAAAAATACAATTTTTATTCTCGTAGTTTTTTTTTAATTTAATATTTAATGAATAACGAGGCCTGGTTATAATATTTGTTAAGCGAAACAAAGACTGCGCTATTTCTTTGCCTTTTCTTATCAGAGGAATATATAGGCGAACAAACGAGTAAAAATAAAAATCAAGGCTCCGACAAAAAAACAACAACAAAGGGAGCGGTATATCCTCTTTCATTTCGTCTGAGATACATTATAAAACTGAAGGAATCACCGTCTGAACGTTACCAACCCTAGTTTTATGTTCCTTTCTGAGGAGCTGTTAAACTCAGCAGTAATAAAAATGATGAGCTAGTAATGCAAATATCAATTTTATGTATATTATCTGATTCCTCCGAAAACCTTAGAGCAGAAGCTCGTGCACAAAAATCTACGAGACATCGCAGATATATACGCTTAATCATATGCCAACGCTGATAAAAGTAGCTTGCTTTTCACTTTGTGAAATATTTTCACATACCGCGACCTCATTCGCGGTCACATGGGGAATGGGGCTGCAACAGCTCACACTATTGGTGAGCAAAATAGCGACACTAGAACCAAAGCACCCTATGACATAACACTTCAAGGCAGCCACATATTAAGACAAAGAAGATGCATAATGCCTGAAATAAAACTGCCAGTAAAGGCTGTCCCGGAGCACACTCGACCATCCACTTCCTTACCTTTTTTAGCATAGGATAGAGTGACGTGGTGCTTCCGCATTGAGGTTAAATACATTCAGAAACCCGTAAGGTTCCTGAACCAGGTCACTCTGGAACTGTGTACTATTCATATGAGCATATGAAACATCATACCCTTTCTTTCCAATTACAGGCAGACTGATGAGGTGCATCACAGCATTCTCAATTCGAGCTAACACACGCATCCTCCTTGCTGTCTCCCACGACAGAACGTCCGATTCTTATTCTTATCGCTTTCTGCACGGTCTGCGGTTCTTCAGCCTATTCTGGATTGTGCTTGGCCACAGTTCCATCGCTTTTGACCCCATCGTGTGTAAGTTGAATTCAGTTTTTCTCCTGAAAGTAAAAGTTTAAAAATTGAAGTATGTAATTGAAGTAAAAAGATATGAAAGTATCGAAATCTGTGTTCTAGCCTGGCAGCTCTCCCGCAAATATAATTGACAGAGTCACATTAGTGTTTCGATAATTACAAATTATTTTCTCCCAGTTCGTAATAAAAATGCTTTAATATTTCATGTTTTGTTTGTTTCTGAGTAAGTTTTATTGGTGGAATTTTTTGAAGATGAAAGACAAGGACTTATCAAGCTGCATATGTTACCTTTTTTCCTTGATCTACTTTCCTTGTGTACAGGCCTAAAGACCACTCGCTATTATTATTATACCTGTAGTAGGGTAGCCGCTGTCGCTAGAAAACAACGCCGAACTGGAGGATGGTGCACTGAGCGCTGGTGACCTTCATGTGCGATCCTGGTGCTCGCGAAGAACAGCCATGCAAACGCAGCTTTGTAACAGTGTATGCATGCTGTTACAAACTGGCGACGAGGTGTCCTGGCAGACGACTGAAGAACGACTGAGTGCAGTGGCCAACTCGGGTGTGGCATCGCAGAGAGCGTCTTCGAACGTCTTCTTTTTATGGGTCTGCCACTAGATCTGCCAAAAGAGGACTGGAACGTGTACCAGATAAGGTGTCAAGCATCTCTGGACATCGCCAGAACCACATATGATGTCAGTAAAGCGAACTTCCTGATCTCATCACTGTGGTCCGACAGGTTCAAGCTGCTGCACTTTCTGGTTCAGTCGAGACAGGTCACTGTAGTCCTTTATGCGGAATAGGCTACTTCTCCCCCCCCCCCGCTTCAACCTCATATGTCGCCGTAGTCTTTCAAGGAATTCGAGCTAGCCAAGCTGTTTTCAGTGTGCCAGGATCAACGTGAGTCACCAACCGGATTCTTAGCACGACTACAATCAGTCATTAGCAACTGCGAATATGAGAACGAAGCCGATGCACGCACCTGTTCGTTGCTCACTACTTTCATAATTGTACTACAAGATCAACGCTTGAGAGCACGTCTCGTTCGAGAGGAAGAGCTACCGATTGAACTTGCTCCCAGATTGTCGGAAAGCTTTATTCGAGCGGAAGAAGAGATCTCGCCAATTGACAAACGCTGATGATGCCCATCTCGCAGTCAGCAAAGTAATAGAAGTACGAAGGACTGTACAAAATGCTCTCGTTGTGGTAACTCGAATCACGTCGCAGACAAGTGCCGCTTGGAAACTGAAGGCTGCGGAGTTGTGTCAACAAAGAGCACATTGCCAAGGTGTGCAGAAACAAAGGCCAGACTGGCAAGCATCGACCAACAAAGAGAGGGTAGGCACAATTATTCACAAGCGTCCTGCGCACATTACACCAAGTCGGCAAGCTTTCTGGAATATCAGATTGAAGGCGAGCGAGCTGGAACTTCCAAAAGAAACGGGCTCACAAATCACCTTACAAGAGATTCAATCTTGACATTGCCTCGGGAAACCACAGCTCGACGAAGCTCATCACAGACTGCAAAATTTCAACAAGGAGCCGATCAATATCAAGGACCAACGTACATTTCAAGTGCAATTCCAAGGAAAACAGTACAGTTTCGAGGCAATCGTTTCCAACTCGAGTCACATATACTTAGTAG
>JAZHYW010043554.1:0-36089 GCA_037355805.1 Ixodes ricinus
GTTTAACTATACTTATTTTAAATCAATACATTTCGCTCAATAACATGGGTTTTGAATGATGACTGAATAATCGCAGCCCCGTGATTGACCGCTTCCGCTAAAAAAGATGTCGCCCCTGGCTTTAGCATTCGCCATTGATTTCCCAGTAAATTGAGCATACAGTTGTCATATAGAGTGTCCCCGAAGATCTCGCTCCTCTAGCGGACGGCAATAATACTGCGGTGGACGTTCACCCGACGTTGGTTGGTTTCACGAGGAGACTACTTTTGACGAGCAGACGATAGCCGTTTCCTCCGTGCCTCGCATTTGCACAGTGACTTAAGCACTCGCATGACGTTGTGTCACCTAACTTGTTCCGACGCTATTTTTGGATCGTGGGGCCGCAGCCTCCATAGTTCTGTCGTTTAACACCTAATACTGTGGTGCAAGAAAAAAAAGTTTAAACGGTTAGCAGACAAAGAAAATGTTCTTTCGACTAAACCTTTTCCATTGTCTGCACCCCACTCTCAGCTGTTAAACGAAGTCATTAGTTACCATCAGCTCAACTGCGCTTTTACAGTCCCTTCATAGCGGCTCCAAGTTATCGTAAAGCGGGGTAAAGTATATTTAAGTTGAACATCAGTCCTCGAGCAACGTTTTTCCGCGAAGTTAACAACAAGAAATTCACCTTCGGAACATGTGATTTCTTCCTCCTCGTATGTAATACGTGCACCTAAAGCAGAGCGGGGTCTATGCTACAAACAATGAGACTATATAAAGTAGTTCTGAAAATACAATGTCGTTCGTTGATTTTTGTCGTGTTGTATCAACGCCTAATTTGATTAGGTGGTGAAAATGCGTTGCGAAAATGCGCTTGGACGAAAGTTACAAGTAACTACACTAACATTGACAGGCAGAGGAAAGTATAGACCGACACGCTGTTCACAAACAAGCCGCAGCGTTTGCCCACACCTGGTGTGGGCACTGCGCGTGCGCAGAAACCAAATTCGCGTGAGGTGAAGCGTCTGTGCATGCACAGTGCCGTAGACAGCGCCACCGCAGCTGCGTGACGTCAGATCCACGTGTTGGTCTATAGGTGAGCTACGACTGAAACTTTCATCTGCCAGTCACTGCAAGTTTAGTTACTCGGACATTTGGTCACTGTTTAGATATATAGGAGAATCCAAATACATTGTTATTAGCTACGAAATGCATTAAAATCGCAATTTGCGATACTGTAACGACATCACACCTTCAGTGATTGTTCGATTGCCTATCTCCGTTTTCCCATTGACGTTAATCAAGCGCAAATGAAAGTCAATCAAATATTCACACACAAAAAGCAACCAGCGACGTCAGAATTGTGCCCTCATAAAAAAATCTTACAACTTGTCATTTCGTTCGGCTTCATCTGAACAATTTGAGGATACCACCACACAAAATGAGCGCTTTGATTTAGGTCAAGGCTACAAAAACACTTTTATATATATCAAAAAGGTTATGCTATTGCAGAATCTGAGATTACTTGGAAATGACTTGCCCGCAGATTCACTTGAGATTCAGTGTTTTTCTATACTTTATTTTTATATAACCAATCATCTTCACCTCGTCAATACCCTAAGTCTATACCTTGGAAGCAGCACGCAATACAGCCTGTCTTTTTGAGATCCTATAAAAGGCAATATTGCCACAGATGAAGACGAGACGATGATAAATGCAATAAAAATAAAGCTTTGTTCCACCGAGACTTGTGCCAAAAGGAACAAGAAACGTCGAAAAAGCAGCAGCGAGCGAAAATGCATCTGCGTGACAGCTGGCTAGGCGAGCGTGAATGTGCCTCGTCGTCGAGAGAATCGAAGTGAGTTGGCAAGGCCGCGTTCAGCTCCTTATCTACTGTACTCGACGTCTCAAACATTCGCGGTGGAATGATCGGAATTGAGCTAGGGCGAGACTGACTAGGCAAGGTCATTATGGCCTCCTCCCCTAATCCACTCGTACCCCGACTCTAAAAAAATATGGTTAAGAATAAACACGAATGTTCAAGATGGACGGAGAAGTGTTAATTATTGGTCATTCATGGTGCAATACACAACTCCTTTGTACTTCAAGTTTAAACGGGCAGAAGTGCTGAGCTAAAAGCGATACTTACTATGCTTGCTTGAAATGTACTGTAATTTTTGCTAGTGTAGAAAGTATAAAATTAGCTTAAGAGTTTCTACAGTACCCATAAATATGTTTTCCCATTCCTGGTGCTACTCGCCGGTGCGTACGTTATCGTTGCTGGGAGTAACGCTGAGACACTATATGCATCGGAGGCACTGAATTGGAAAAAAAATTAAGAGTTAGCTTTTACTGTATGAGCGTTAATAAAAAAAAAAGATCTACTTTTCTCAGCAACTCCTAGCTTGATGTCTTAAAACGCGAGCCGAAACGCAACAACGATTGAGGATTAGGATGGCGAAGTTGGCGGTTGGTTCATACTAACAAAAGAACAGACATCGCCCGCAGAACAAAGGGACACGAGTAGAGAGTTCAGCGCTTCTTCTGTGTGCACGTATTCTACCTCTGCTTTATATTTTTTTCTTTTTTTGCTGAATGCTTCGTTTTTGGCAATAATGTAGATTTAAAGCGTTGGATTTACTCACAAACTTTCGACAAGGAGTATCTCTTAGTTTGTCGTCCTTTGTCGCGATGGCTGGGCCCCACTACGTAAACGCTGGAAGAAATTATCAAGAAATTTAAGACAATACACTTTTAATATTATTTTCTTATTATTTTATATACTAACATTTATTCTATTTTAGTGTGTCTTTGCACGATAACCCAGCAACACTGTATAAAAATAACATAGGAAACGTTTAAAGGATGGTCCATAGCAGTGGTCTCAAACTCATTTCAGCGTGGGGGCCAGATAGCCCACACTGGGAAGGCCGAGGGCCAACGTTGACTTGGGGGGGGGGCGGGGGGTGGACGGTGTGAAACGATTTGCCAAGAGACCTCGAGCTCTATGCTTTTTGTAAACTCGGTCGGGAATTAACCAAGCTCAATATGTCTCTAAAAAAACAATAAGTTAATTGGGCAGTTCTTGCTTTCCCTGAAGATTTATTTTACAACACCCATACATGTTTTTAATGGTGATATCCGTTTGAAGACGAGAATCCCAAGCCCATTGCTTTATCTTCGACACTTGCTGCGGCTGATCGAGAGTTCGCGCAGCCGAGATGCATCGCTTCAGCAGAAGCTCGCGCCTGCTGCCTAGTAGCGGAATTGTTGTACATTACAAAAGCTGGGAAGCACAACATAAAGCGAAACAAATGGCTAATGAACACTGATAAGTAAAAATTTTCTATCTGAATACGCTAAAAGAGAGGTACTACTTTTCGAGCGAAAATGAATCGCGATACGAGATCGCGATGGCGCATGCGAGCGCTTGAGACCTGATAACCGGGATTCCTAGCCGGTTGCCTGCGGGCCGCATCCCAGCGAGTCGCGGGCCGCATGCGGCCCGCGGGTCGCGTCTTTGAGACCCCTGGTCTATAGCTATGTACTTTATACCTCCCGAATGTAAATATGTAGGTATTTTTATGTATCGCCACTGTCTTTTTCAGCGGGATATACAGTATTTAATAATCCATCAAGATACGCTCAAAGACACTAGTTTTGCACACATGGAACATACTTTACAAAAAATGAGGTAATTAAACAGGATAAAAGGTAGCCCTTTTGTTCTTTGTCTAAGGCGGCTCAAGACTGTGAAAGTTGTTAACCGCGTTCCTGAACAACAGATCATATTTAATTGATGTGATTCGATCCAGAGGTGTGCTCAAATCTAGATACGTTTTAGGAGTGAATGAATGGTAAAAGGAATTGTAAACTTAATTGCAAATTTTAACTAATTAATTGTAAATTGAATTAATTGTACGTGTAGAGGCGCCAACAATTAATGTATTGTCCAATGTGTGGTGATACATAAAATGGCGTGACATATAATTGGTGTAAGTACGGGTAACGTATGATATATCTAGTAAAACCTACGTAAGCTTGCAGTGTTATGGCAGAAAGAAAGGTTATGTATGAAATAAATTGGCTTTCATGCACGTTACGCTTTCGGTGGCATGACAATTAAAAGAATCAAACAAGTTTTCTGGTTTTGTACAGCTTCGTGGACAGTGATTAATGTGATGTGGTTCCCAAATAGTGTGAAGCATATTCTAGTTTAAAGTGAACGACTTCTTTGAACAAGGCAAATTTTGAAGTTGGCACTGCAGGAAAATGTTTTTTTGTAAGTATATCTGCATTCGATTAGGTTTATTTAGAACTGATTATAACTAATTTTTGGATCCAAGATACCTAAAAGGGACAGAGAAAAAAAGAAACTTTGATAAGTTGGAAGGATGGCAAGGTTTTATGACCAGGTGATTTCCTCTTTAATTTACATTTTGTTGCTTTGAGTTTAAATGTCATAGTTTAGATTTAGACTACTTGATTAACGGAGTCGATGTGACTCTGGAACTTCCAATACAGCACATGGCATTGGGCCGATATTTGACATATCTTGGACAGAGAGGGTCATTATTGGACCATTGTGTCCTCTCTTTAACCAATATTGGAAACGTCTTCGAGACATGGGGCTAGGATTGGCCCCCTTTATCCTATATATGACCGTTATTGGGTGTCCATTGCAATCCCATTGAATAAATTGGAAATACCTTCCAATGTCGGGCCAATGAGCTTTCAGTGTTGCCGATAATTGGATGGTCATTGGAAATCAAAGAGATAAATTATATACCCTTCGCAATAAAGTTCCAACGGGATTTGAATGTTGTTTTATTTTGTGCAGTAATTGGCACCCAATTGGAAAAATTTGATACAACTTCCAAAGAAATGCCAATGGGCTTATAATGTTTTCGAATAACGCACAGTCATTGGCACACCATCGGATAAATTGGACACCATTTTCAATAAAGTGCGAATGGGCATCACAGGTTGTAAAAATATTGAACAGTCATTGGAACCCCACTAAATAAATTGAATAGCCCTTACTATGAAATGTCAATAGGCTTCTACTGTTTCCGATATCGTGCTGTCATTGGCATCTAGGTGCTATTTCCTATAAGAAGTGCCAATGGGCTTTCAATGTTCTCTAATTTTGGGCAGTCATTAGCACCCAACAAAATAAATTGGAAACATCTTCCAATGCAGTGCTAACAAGCTTCCCATGGTGACAAGTCATCGGCACCACAGTGCTAACAAGCTTCCATGGTGACAAGTCATCGGCACCACATTGTACAGTTGGGATGCTACTTCAAGCTAAGTGCCGATAGGCTTCCAATGTTTTCCACTTTTTGGCAGTCATTAACACCAAACAGGATATATTAAAAACCACTTCCAGTGGAACGCTATGAAAGCTTCAATGTTGACAAATATTAGTTAGTCTGCTAGCATGACATTGGATGATTTCGATACTGCTTCAAGTTAAGTGCCAGAAAGCTTCAATGTTTTCCAATTTTGGGCAGTCATTAGCACCCAACAGGATAAACTAGAAACCGCTTCCCACGAATTATAACAATTTTCCAATGTTGACTAATATTGGTTAGTCTTTGCACCACATTGAATAATTTGGATACTACTTCAAGTAAAGTGCCTATGGGCTTCTAATGTTCTCCAATATTGGGCAGACATTAGCACCAAAACGAATAGAGTGGAAACCACTACCGATGGAGGCTAAGAAGCTTCCAATGTTGACTAATATTGGTTAGTGATTCACACCATTTTGAATAATTTGAATATTACTTCAAATTAAGTGCCAATAGAGGGTTCCAATGTTCTTCAATTTTTGGCGGTGATTAGCACCCAACAGGATAAATTGAAAACCACTTCCAATGAAGTGCTGACAAGCTTCCAATGTCGACAAATATTGTTTAGTCAATGGCACCACATTGAATGATTTGGATACTACTTCAAGTTAAGTTCCAAGGGGGCTTCTAATGTTCTCCAATTTTGTGCAATAATTAGCACCCCACTGGATGAATATGAAACAACTTCTCACGAAGTGACAAAAGTTCAATGTTTTTATATATTAGGTACTCATTATATTCTTACTGGATAATATGGATACTACTTCAACTGGCGTGTCAATGGGCTTCCCAGTTTGTCCTATTTTGGCAGCCATTGGCACCCCCGCCGTAAACTTGAATACCACTTTTTGTGAGGTGATAATGTGCTTCCAGTGTAGTCAAAGAATTGCAGTTATCGGTTACCCACTTGAGATATCGAACACCAAGTTATAATAGGTTTCCAATGTTTGACAATATCGGAGATCATTACCATTTCTTTGAATAAATTTAATACCATTTTCAATGAAGTTTCTATTGGTTTCTAATCTTGTTAGCTTGTCGGGGGTCATATACATTCAATTTGATAAATACGTAACCATATTCATTAAACTTAAAAAAGTGCAATTGTACAAGATTGTTAATTCACCGTACGTAATTAATCACTTTTTTCTAATATCCTTAAAATGGTATACTATTCTTGAATATTTTGGGTAAATTCGATTACTTATTAAAATATATTTCTAATGTTGCATAATATACAAGTTCACAGGACGACCGGAATCACAGTTTCCGAGTTGCTCTTCAGTATTTACGACATCTAAAATTCTTTGAAATAAGTCATTTTCATACCGCGTAAATTTCGGCAAATTTAATATGCTGCATTGACATTCCCACAAAACGCGCACGGATCTCTTGATCAAGGGTCAACCTCTTTGCTCCAACTTATGGCAAAATTAGGTAAGATGTTCTGTACCCCACCATATTATTTCAGACTTATAACCTAAACGCAAAGGTACACTCTTAAAATAGTTCCAGATAGGTTCCGCATAAAAAGACGTTCCACATATTTTTTCTGGAACGAGTCAAGATTTTATGTGGGTCGAGAAAATATGTGGAACGCCAGTTTTCTTTGCTTTATTTCTGCTTTTCTTACGTGGAACACGCGGGTCTTATGCGGATCAGCCAGTTGTTCCGCTTACCATGTTCTTTTTTCGCGCCAACCTGTTCCACTGAAAACCACTGCAGTGTATATTTTTGTCTTGTACATGTTCCGCTTAGAAGTCTTGTGCATTGCAGTGAAATGCGTCGAAAGGGAGTGTATCAGTATTATTGCGTTGATACTGACTCAAGATATTGTACCGAAATATCTGACTATTCAGTGGATGCAGGTTATTAATACTAAGCTCTGGATGTTATGTGACAAAAGGTTAAGTGCATTTACAATCGTGTCAAATTACCGGAACAGGTCGAACAAATTTCTAATCGAATGAGAGGCGCGCCGGTCCTCGCCATCCTTTGATAAGGTTGCAAAACATTTTTGTTTATTTTTTTCTATTAGATGCACATGCGGTGATGGTCGGTGCTTGATTTTTGAGACCTGTTTCAATTAAACTTTCGCTTCAAAGTCTTATAGCAGCTCCAAACTGATTATAAAAGAAATAAACGCCTTGCAGTGCTCAGTTCTTGTTACATATCTCTTGCCATCTGAGTCCGCTCTGCTTCCTTCACGTTTCTTTGCTCCTGACCATTGCATATATATATATATATATATATATATACAGGGTCTTTCACGAAAGATGGACAAATTCGATATTGCGAAAACTACGCGTCGCACCAAAAAAGAGCTTGTGTCGTTTTGGTCCTTGGCCAGGGACCTATTTAGGAAAATTATTAAAGTCCGAGATAAGTAAATTGTTCATTATTTTCGTGTAATTAACTTTTTATTATTGGGATTAAGGGCATAGTTTCAACTAGAAAATTGCTCAGCATCATAAATAAACATTAAATCAAGAAATATCAGAACGATAGAAGGCACGCGAAGCATTTGACGGCTTTTCGAAAAACCGTACAACTTCGACGGGTTTTTTAGTTTCGGTTTGTTATCGGAGCGCATCTCAGCCCCGGCAGCACCGCGCCCCGTGGAGAGATAGTGCATCCAACCTCTGCTGCGCTGTCATCGCGCGACGCAGCAGAGGCTGGTTGCACTATCTCTCCACGGGGCGCGGTTCTGCCGGGGCTGAGATGCGCTCCGATAACAAACCGAAACTTAAAACCCGTCGAAGTTGTACGGTTTTTCAGAAAGCCGTAAAATGCTCGCGTGCCTTCTATCGTTCTGCAATTTGTTGACTTAGTGTTTATTTTTGATGCTGAGCAATTTTCTAATTGAAACCATGCCCTTAAACCCAATAATCAAAAAGTTAATTACGCAAAAATAATTAACAATTTACTTATCTCGGACTTTAATAATTTTCCTAAATAGGCCCCTGGCCCAGGACCAAACGACACAAGCCTTTTTTGGTGCGACGCGTAGTTTTCGCAATATCGAATTTGTCCACCTTTCGTGAAACAACCTATATATTTATATATATATATATATATATATATATATATATATATATATATATATATATATATATATATATATATATATATATATATGTGTGTGTGTGTGTGTGTGTGGTCGGTAAGGCCGTCGACGTGTGGAGCTTTATGAAATAGTTCTGACAACTGCTATAGTGATAGCCTGGTGAGGCACAAAACTGCTCAAAACCAACTACTCATGTTGTAAGTAGGGGTGTCGCGAACCTGCCGAGGTTCGAGTTCGACCAGGTTCGACTTTTTCGAACTTTTAGTGGAAAATTCGACGAACCTTGTATTGAGGTTCGACTCGTGTGCGCATGCGCGACAGGCTGGCCAGTTGGCTTCGGATTGGATGGTGATGGCTAAGGGATGAATTAAGGGCAGCGTTGATTGGTTATTTCAGTTAATACAGTACTAACAATTAAGTTATTAACTTCTTCAGTGATAAGAATTGGTTTCTTTTAATTGCAACTGTTTATAAAATAAAATAACCATTTTCATAAAAAAAGAGTTCGCCAAACTTTGACATGCTTGTATCAAGGTCTGGCCACACTGTCCACAAAGTCGAACCGGTCGAATCTGGTGAAAAGGTCGAAGGTTCGTCGAACCGGTTCGACACAGTCGAACCCCGAAAGTTCGACCTAAAAATCTGGTTCGACAAAAGTTCGCGACACCCCTAGTTGTAAGTGCTCTGTTGCAGGTTATGTTATAAAAAGTTTAACAACCAACCAGCTAAAAAGATTTATCTAAAGCTGAATGGCAAAAATCGTTTCTTTTTTTTTCTATTGTCTGAATGTAATTGCGCTCCGGAACATCGAGTCTGATTGTCACTTTTACCGTTTGACTGATGAGCGCTAACGAATGCAGGCTGCTCAGAAGAAACGGGCGATTTCGTTGAAGGCACGACCAAGAGTATTCTGGTAGAAATCCGCATTTGTCGCTCAACCTCATGGGACTCGAAGAGATGCGTGTGTGATGTATTGTGAAGTCGCGAAGCGTCAAATGGCGGGTCGCTAAGTTTCACGCGGTACGAACTCCGACGCCTGTGTAAAGCGCGCCAAACCGAAACCAATCTTTTGATGAACGCTAGTGACCCGCCGTGGCGCCGCTGGTGTCTACCGTTTCTATCATCTTCATGAGTTTTGCTGTTTTGCTTAACGAAGTCGACTTCCTTGTGCGTACGCTCGACCCAAGCGGCAGAAACTGTGGTGGTTTGATTTTATTCGCTGCTATTTTCACAGTGTGTGACTTACTCCCGAAAGGCTGCCTATCGGTTCGCATTTTGCTTAGCTCACATGTAGCGCCCCCTGTCTTCCGCGCTTCGACGACTAGCAGCCAGGCCTGGAGCAGCAGCGCGCGCGCGCCGAAATCTGTATGACGCACGGTATGCTTTCTTTCTTTCACCACGGTTGGGCAAAAACAAAGGCACGTTAGCTTGGGAAAGCCCGAGGAGCGGCTTTCAACTCAAAAGAGTGGAGATCTTCATTTCGAAGGTGAGCGTTTACCAAAGCTTTTTTCTATTTATAATGCGCAAGAAGCTCCGGCTCCAGAACGAGAAGCTTTGGCTCCAGAACGAGAAGCTTTGGCTCCAGAACGAGAAGCTCTGGCTCCAGAACTTCGGTACCTCGTGAATTTAGGGTGAGTATGCGGAGGCAAAGCACGGCGGTGGCTATCTAGCGCGCGTTCTGGAAGCGGAGCCGAAGCTTCTGGCGCAGAGTTAACAGAGTTCATGCAGGTCAAGAGCCTCGCGTTTATGGCCTTCGCTTCGGAGTAAGCACGTGGTTCAAATTCGTTAAGTTCGATCCCACACCAGGGGCGGCCGCATGTGCATTTTTGTTTGTGGTGTGCGGCGTGCTCTCTACTTAGTTCTATTTTTTTCTTTGTATATCATGCTCTCTGCCGATTTTTTGTTTCGGATGCCCGTCTTCGTGCTCATGTGCGACGCCTCGCCAGTGTTTTATGGACTTGTTTAGCTTTTCTCTGTACATACTCATCTTTGTGCATATGTTAATTCTCGCGTAATGACGCGACATCGGTTTGAGCCCGTACTTATAACAAAGTAAACACGAACGGTGGAGTACGTGGTTTTTCGGAGCAATCTGAACGTCGGATGATGAACGCCTCGGTAACTGTCCGCGTGTCTATCTTTGATAACGAGATTGCGCTTTCCCGCTGTATTGATGGAGCCAAGGGTCGTACCCGGAAAATTTATTTGACAGAGATTGGGGGCAGCGGGGGATATCTTGACAGGGCATTTGTATTTTATTTAAATATAAGATAAAATTATCAACCAATATCTGAACAAATTTCAAATATCGGTATGTTTAAGCAAGAAATCACAATAAGTGTAGAGAAATGTTTCACCTTCATTATTGCAGCACCTTTAGTTCATCCAGCCAACCAGGTTTAAGGAGGATGACATATGGTTTTTCCCAAGTCTTTTTTGGCGTCTGAGCCTTTTGTGAAAATTTGTGCTCGCACTTGGAGGCAGCTAACGAAGGCCAACAAACTTTAGTCACGTAACGGGGAGCTCTATAGTCCTTTCATGCAATATAAGCTTCCGTGGTCTCATTGAAGTCTGGTCGCAAAATGAAATAACTAAGGCAAAACAAGTTAAGGGAAATAAGTCAAGAGTTTTGGGATGTGACTATACTCCGTTTCACCGTATGTTGTACCGCAGCGAAGGCTAGAAGCGCAAGCTCATAGCGTTGGCAGCTGCCCTTGGTGCACGGGAGCTTGTGCCGCTGAGGTGTGCCATAGAGCAAGGAGCTCGCACTTGTAACCTTTCCTGCGGTACAACACAAGGTGAAACAGAGTATAAATGACATCACCGAAGGTTGTCACTGAAGGAACTATATACAGGGGAGCCATGAGAGTGAAATCACGCTCGCTAACTAGAGCATGGCAAAAATGGTTACTGTCAATCACTGCAATTAGTTGCTGTGCCTCATCATTCAGCAGGTAGATGACCAAACATTCCTTACAGGTGTCGCATCTCTGCAAGTCACCATGGCATGTTCAACCGTCTCCGAAGACATCTCGGGCGTACTGAGAGGTCGCTGCAAAGATTGCGAGTGCAGTGGCTTCACGCGGACTGTGGAGCTCATCAGTCATGAAAGGGTGCCTCTTGGGTGGTGCATTTTATGTGGGCATTCCCCTGTGTCACATGGGGTCCTCACAGGTTAGTATGTGAGAGTTGCTATCAGTTTTTAGCATTCATGTGTCATCCAGCAGTGCTTTATTTCTACTTTATTTGTGCTTTGTGTTAGGAAGCAGAATGATTGCGGTTGTTAGATGAAAAAGCGCCAGGCAACGAAGACAAAGGGAAGAGTTGGAAAGGACGATGCGCTGCTTCAGGCTAAATTTTTATTCGGAAAAATGAACATATATACACTCCCAGGCAAACCTTTCGTTCATAAACAAACTTTTCGCAAGATAAATTTAATTTCCTTATATCCATTTCCTTCTCATGCGAATTTATCTCGCGAGAAGTTTCTTTATGAGCGAAGGGTTTGCTTGCAAGTGTATATATGTTCGTTTTTCCGAATAAAAATTCAGTTGAAAGTAGCGCAACGTCCTGTCCAATTCTTGCATTTTTCTTTGTTGTCTGGCGCTTTTTAATCTAATGATGTACCAACTTGCCCAACTGCAGATTCTCTTACAATCACGGTTGTCTTTCTAAATTTGCTTTTCAAAACACTTGTTTGTCTAAGCTCAACACATATGCATCATTTCTGAACATTTTTTGCGTTATTGCTCCTTGTCCATCTGTGGGACAGCTGTTTGATGTGTAGTTTGGGGACGTCTCACATCCCGACGCTGACGTTGGGCAAACATCCCAGGAATGGATTCACAAAAAGCGAAAGCTGATTCGCATACGTTTTGTAACAAAGTATTAACAGTGTGTAAAGCACTGACACAGTTGCTGACTTTAAAAAGTATACAATGCAGATAAACATGATGCCATGTAGCATGTGCACACTCAAGTAAACATTTGAAATTGAGGCAGAATGGAGTAGTGCAGCAATTATTCTGAATTTTTTATATTGCTTGCTTCAACTTTACATGCCTAAAAATTAATGTTAAAAAGAGAGTCCGGTAAGCCTCAGAGCAGCAGCTGACATTAGACCAAGAGACTTGGCTTCAGGGTCCCAAGAAGCCAAGCCTTGGTGAAAGAGTGGGTGCTACTCTGAGACAGCTACCCTAAGAACTTTATAACATTCTTCATCTTAGCTTTGATCCTCTTCATGTTTTGTTTGCTCCTGTTCAGCAATGAAGTGTTTCAAAAGATCAAGCATCACCTGGCTGTTTATGTATTCCTTGCAGAGCACTGGACGGACCAGTCAGAAAGGACCACAACAGTGCATGAATCTGCATCAGTCGCATCCTTGTTTGGTTCAGTATGTGAAATACCAACTGACCCTGTGCAAGTCATAGCAGTTCCCCCTCAGAGCAAATGGTAGAAGCTGCCACAACATCTTGTGCAACGATGTGCCAGGAGACACCAGATATTCCAGTTCCAGCTTTACCCGCTTCAGCCCACTCATCAGATGAAGTCAGGCTACAGGTAACACATATGTGCAAGCGCTGTGACTTTGTTACGACCTACTTCAACCATTTTGTGGAGCACATGAAGGAGGTTCACCCCGGGGTTAAACAGTACGGATGTACTACCTGCAAGGCAACTTTTACAGCTCTGTACCGTTACAAAGAGCACTATAATAAGTGTCACAAACCTGCCTCGAGTGTCCTTGAGCCTCATGCTCCTACAAATGAGAACTGTGAAGCAGACGGTGGAGATTACAGCACTCAGCTATCCAGATTGTCTGTAATGACTGATAAAGCAAGACTTTCCGACTTGTGCAGAATGCTAGAAGGAAAGCACAGGAGTGCAAAAAATGTTGTTAATGCTGTTGTGGAGGGAGTGTCTGAAATGTTTCGTGCAAGAGGTCTTGATCTAGATACTTCACAACTAAGCACTGACAGGGAGAGAAAACGCCTTTATGAGCAGAGTGGTATATATGTCAGGCCCTGCCAGAAAATCCTTCCAAATGGATCTAAGGCATACTACATACCGCTGAGGCCACTGCTGCAAAACCTTCTTAGGCACCCTGAGGTAGCAAGCTATCTTCTGCAACCTTTCTCTTACTCAGATGGAGGTTTTCTAAGAGATTTTAGTGATGGCATAAGATTTAGAAGCCATACAGTATTGAAGGAAAAGGAGAATGCTCTAGGTGTACTACTGTATTGTGACGACGTGGAACTGGCTAATCCTTTGGGAATGAAAAGGGGCACATGTGGAAAACTAACACTTTTTTACATCATGTTTGCCAACATTCCTGTTTCAAAGCGGTCACAACTCAATTCAATCTTTCTTCTTGCAGTGGCACATTCAAATGATCTAAAAGCCGTAGAGGCAAAAACAGAACTGCTTCAGGATTTCATTTCAACCATGAATGAGCTGTCATCTGAAGGAGTAGTGGTTCAAGTAGAGCATGGGGAAATCAGGGTATATGGATGCTTGCTCGCATTTCTGGGTGACAGTCTTGCATGTCACAACATTGCTGGCTTTAAGGAGTCTTTTTCACCAAATGTTCGCCATGCATGCCGCCGCTGCAATGCTCTCACATGCAATTTTCCTTACATTTTCTTACATGCTGAATGTCCGCTAAGAACTGACAGTGAGATCGAAAGACATGTCCAGAATTTGTTGACGACAGGAAATGTATCGGAGCGCAAGGAGATCTCAGCCTCTTGTGGTATCAAGGGACCCTCTGTTTTGGCTCGCATCACTGGCTTTTCATTGACTGAGGACCTGCTCTTCGACCCTATGCATGTCCTGCTGGAAGGTGTTGTTCCGAAAGAAATTTCTTTGTTTTTGCATCACCAAATCCATGACCTTCGCAATTTTAGTAGAAGGCAGCTGAACGATTGTTTGAGCAACTTTCAGTTCAACTCATTGGTCAGTTCCAGCGATTATCCACGTTTATTTGATGCTACACTGAATTTAGTGTCATCTGCAAGTGCGACTGCAGTTTTAATGCTGCACCTGCCATTGATGTTGGACTCCATTGTGTCTGTCAAGCAGTTAGGGCCGACATTCAAATGCTTGATCATGATTTTTAATATCACTCAGCTGATACTTTCTCCAGTACTCAGTGTTGAGGCATTGGGTGACCTTGAGGCAACTATCATTGAGCACCAGAGGCTATATTTGAGTTGCTACGGGGAAAGAGCCTTTGTGGCAAAGTTGCATATGCTGCTGCACATCGTCGAGCAAATAAAGCAGCATGGGCCTGGCCACCATCACTGGACCATGCGATGTGAGGGCAAAAATGCACTCCCCAAGTCAAAGAAACTTTTTAACTTTAAGAATGTCCCATTCTCAGTGAGTGAGTTTTTTCAAATAAGTTTGTCTTATTCCATGTGGCATGGTAATGGTGATGCTAAACATGGTTTTCTTGATGCTGGCAATGACTGCACTAGTGGTGTACCCTATTCCTTGACTGATGCATTTGTGCAAGCAGGTTTGCCACCTTCTGCAGTTGGTTCCATCGGTTTCTCGTTGGAATCTGTAGTGTCTGACAATGTGGTGGTCACATTGAATGATGTGATGATGACTCGAGTTGTTTCTGGTGGCACTGGGTTCCTAAGGATCACCACTATTGTTTGCTATTTGGACAAGACTTTCTTCCTCTGCAATGTTATGGTGTTGAGGCGCTATGACCCTGAACTGAACTGCTTTATTTTGCGGGGAACAAGTCATGAGACAGTTGTTACGAAAGATGCTTTTTTGCTTCCTTGGCCTTTGTATGTTTACCCAAATGAGAGTGACCTGCACTGCTTGACCCGATTTTACACACAGCTACCCTAAAGATGGTGATACGATGGTTTGATGCCTGTTGAAAAGCTCTGCCACTTGTAATTGATCTTTGAGCTGAGATATTTGTATATCAGAGTAAAGTATACCTATATACAAAAAAGTATTGTTTTTATTTTTGGCAGCCAAATCTTGAATGAACTGCCTCGCCAATCCTCTCTCGCTCTCCTTCCTACCGCTTGTGCTTCCTTCGCTCCTCCGACTTCAGACTCCACGTGTAGCTCTCCTTTACTTGTGCATTTACTCTTTCAAAACCTTCGCTCTTTCACAATGGCGCGACGCCATGGGACCCCGCAGTGAGCTAGAGTCACTCTAGAGTGACTTATCCCATCCGTTGAAGCAACGGCGAAAACGAGCGATCCCACGGGCCGAGCGAGGCTCAGAAGTCTGAGCTTCGCTTAGACTGTCACCTCTCAAAAACTGTTTACCTTCCAGACTGCCCCCCTCACCCCTCTAATAAGGGGGCGGGGGATGTTGAAACCCCCCCCCTACCAGACTTTCAGATGTCCAACTCTCAAACATTTCTGGGGCGAATCGTGATATAACGTAACTTCATCACTTCAAGAAAGTGTTTCTGGGCACAGACTTTTATTTTTATTTTCTTTGTGGAAGCACATGTCTGTCCTCACTAATACATATATTATTATTTTATGGTCCAGCTGCATAGACCTACAGAAGTATAAATTGTAATATATTTTACTCTTAGGCTGGACGACAAAAAAGCCGTAAAGGACGTTGCCAGCAGTGGGACCACCTAAGCCTCCCGACATTCTCGACATACCTTGATTCATTTCTTTGTGGACATGCAATGTCGAGTAAGACCCGAAAGCACATGAAAGCACAACTGAGAGATGAAGTCATTGCTTTCTTGGAGTAAGTAAACATTAATTACTGACAGTAGTGAAATAAGCTGTTGATAGTCGTAGCAAATTATAATTGTGTTGCACAAAAAAACTTATATTTTCAGTGAGAACCATTTGATTGAAAGCTCTAACTGTGCAATAAGAAGATGGGAGTACCATGCCCTTGGCGAAGCATTAGCTCGGTCGTTTCCTAACGTGTTATGGGAGACGACAAAGCACGGTCAAGGAAAGAAACTCGATTTTGAGTTCGGTTGGGTGAGTAGGGTCTGAACAGTCCATTTTGTTGGAATCGCAAAGTACTTTAAAACATTATAGTACCAATGTATAAATCCTTTGTAATCTCATTTCAAGGATTATTGACAAAAGTGTTGTCAAAACTAATTCCAGTAAAGTAAAGCCAGTTGTAATAGATGTTTTGCCATTTCCCTTAAGTACCCCAGCGCAGCGCTAAGAATTGTGGGAATGTTGTTCCTTTGCCTGGTTGCTCTCTCTTGGGATCACTTTGCCTTGCTGTTTGCTTCCTTTGAATGCTTTTTTCTTCACTTTTATTACCTATTTTTATTTATTACAGCGTATGTTTATTGCTTTTAAGTGTTTCTGTCTTGTTCTGTGTGCAATATTTATTGTATATATTTAGTGTTTGTGTCTACATTTTTCCGGTTTTGATGGGAGTGCTGACAGCCAACATGCTGCTCTGTGCATCGTTCCCCATGTGAGCACTACCGTTGCTACCACTTCCTATTGTGCTGTTAGCTTGCTAATTTTGGTTCATTTGACCCACGTGCTATAGAGTGTTGCATTTTATATACACCCGTGCGCATGTCACTGGTGTAGGCAGATCCCTGATTCAACAATCGCGATGCGAGAGCTGAGTGATCGAGCGCACTGCAATTTGGCCGTCTGCGCTTGGTTCGTTGACTCGCACTGTGGCATGTGCCTTCTAGTACCGCTTATTTGAACAAGATGCAGCACACTGCATTGGTGATGCGAATCAATTGTTTCTTCGAAGCCGTAACAGCAATCGGCATATCCTAGGCTGCAACCCCTGACATCTACGCACGGCGGTGCGAGCTTTCTGCGCGTGTCGTCCACTTTCAAGTACCGGCGGCTCACCGTCGTAGCTTGTACAGGCCTATGCCCTTGTAATCTATATATTTAAGCGGTTGTCAGTTGACGACACCCTTTCTCAAGTGCAGAGATATGTTGTCACCCAGGCATACACCTTGAAACTTGTAGTTTCTTCAATAATTTTTTTTCGTTCTTCAAGATGTCAGTTAAAGGTATTCCTTTTAGGTCATCTTGGGTTCAGCCAAAACAACTTTAACAATGTTTAACCCCCGGCGCTTGCGCGCTGACAACAGGCACAGAAAGGCTCGCACCGCTGCGCGCTGTTGTCAGGCACTGCAGCGTAGGGTATGCCAAACGCTGTTACTCTTTGCAGGGATTTGTCCCTCAAATCTCTGCAAATCCCTGATCTCTTTGAACAAATCTGCTTGCTGCATCTTGGTCAAGCAAGCGGTACTCGATGGCGCATGCTACAGTGTGAGTCAACGGAGCAAGTGCGAATGGCCAAATCGCAGAGGACTCGATCATTAGACTCTCGCGTCGCAATTGTTGATTCAGAGCTCTGCCTACACCTATGACATGTGCACGGGTGTACATAAAATGCATCTCTCGATTGCACATAGGTCAAATGAACAAAGATGAACAAGCCAGCAGTGTGATAGGAGGTGGTAGCAGTGGTAGTACTTACCTAGGAAACGACGCAAGAAGCAGCATCATGTTGTCCGTCAGCACACTTTTCATAACAGCAAAATATCGACACATATGTTTATATCTACGAAAAATATTGCATGGAGAACAGAATTTTAACGCTGAGGAGCAATAAAATACACTGGAGTCGACAAAAATAGCTAATGACTGAAGAAACGAGGATGAAAAGGCAGCAAATTGCGGGGCAAAGCGATCCCAGGGGAGAGCAGCTAGGCGAAGGAACTATGTTCGCACAATTCCTCAGGCGCACGCTAGGGCGCTAAGAAAGATTGCAAAACATCTATAACAATGAGAGTGTACTGCTTTGCAGAGACATGCTCACACCAAGCTTCATCGCTTCACATTGGTACATGACGGCAGAGAATTTTGGTTTGATTTGTGGGCTCAATTTTTGCAGATCAGCCGACTATGGTACCGACTATGGTAATGACTAAAGGCTGAGCCATATTTTTAATCCTTTAACTCCCAAGTTATTTACTGAAATACACAAAATCTTCAAATATTAGGAGCGCATAATGTTTCACTTTTCCTTTTAATTCAAACAATGTATTGCTTGCATGGTTTCTTCCTTGATGTGAAGTCAAAGGTTGAAATGCAAAAGTTAGCCCGAGGGACAGCTTCCCCTCAATACATTGATGTATTGTAGCTTCACAATACTTGAAATACAAAATATTTAAATAAAAGCATCCAAATAGTGCCAGTCACCGTGCTGTTGTAAAACTACAAGGCAATGTATGCATGCTCGAAGTAACATGGTTATTTAGGCCAGGTGGTTCATAGCGCGAGAAAAAGTGCCAAAAGAGTACAAGGACCAAGACAAGAGGAAGAAGACATGGCTCCCTCACCCCGTTTTATGTTCGACTTTAAAGGAATGCCGGGGTCTTTTTTAGTACCTATTACCACGCAAACACACTCCAGGTGTCGAAAAGAAAGAAAATTTTTTCTGGAATTGTGGTCTCCTCTTACCTGAAATCGGTTCACGAGCCCAGTTTCTCTCCAGCGGGCAAAGTGAAATGGTAGTTCTCCTGACAAGTGGGACTCATCGTCAACGATATTGGTACAGCCTCTTAAAGGGCCACTGCACTCCCAAGGAGCATTTTTTTCTAATCTACATGGATCCAACAAGTGTCTCAAAAACTATTCCTGCCCCCCCCCTCCCCCAAGAAAAAAAATGAGTACAATATTTACGCCATGCGGGGCACTTTATCAAAGTTTGACGTTTCACCCAGTTTCGCTTCCTTTCTCCAGATTGACTTTATTTTGAGGACCGAGCCAAAGAAATATAGGCAACTTTAAGAAAGCACGCTAAAACGGACAAGCTTAATATGTGCCTGATGGCATAAATATTGAGGTAAAAAATTATTTTTGGGGTGAAATGGTTTTTGAAACACACTTGTTTGAAACATGTAGTTTAGAAACTTTTCTTGAAAGTGCACTGGTCCTTTGAAGGTGCCCACAGCTCGGGCCCAGGACTAAATAACAATGTGGAAACAAAACGGTTGACCTGCATTCACGTAGAGTTATCTAACATTCATCTTGTCTTTGGTTTGTTCTATGCATTGCTTTGTTTACCTAATAAAATATGTTCTGCTTCATCCTTAAACTTCGAAAATCTTTGGAAGTACTCAAAGTTGCCGAATAGTCATACTGGGTATGAATCGAATATGTCATTCACAAAATCCTTGATTCATGCTATATTAATTCTTGCAGAGATCATTCATGCGATCCGTGAGCTCAACAAGAAAAACCAGAAAACTGCGGTCCAAAAGATCGGTTGTGTCAACAACCGTGCTCTCTGCCGACGCCTGTGATGGCATCCTTCAATGCAATGAAGCACAAGAAGAATTGAAGGTAAGGATGTTTCTATTTAAGATGTTTTCTGCAAAATTGGTTGTGTAGGATGTCCAATCTGTTTTGGCGACCTGTCCTCAATTTTTTTTCCAATTATTAATGCGAAAGCATTACTGCCCCATTTTACAAAATTCCGTCGTAGTTGTTGTGACGGAGTGATGGTACCAAAAATTGCCGACGGCGTAAGTAGAGCAAAACACGTCACAAATGTTTGGAATGACGTCTCATTTCTTAGGGAAGGTCCTGTAAACAAAGCAAATTAACTACTTTGAAAAGAAATGTTGGACGCGGTGGGAATCGAACCCGGCCCCCCCGGGTTGCCAAGCGAGAATGGTTCCCCAGTGCCATGACGGCGCAACGATTATGGAGGACTAAAGGTGTGCCTAGTGCGTGCGTCATCGCACACGTCTTGTTGCCGCCATCTGGCGGCAACAAGAGATTTACCACTAGACATAGACGAATTAATTGCGTGATAAAAACCATAGAATGCTTTTGCATTCAACACAAGTAAGCAGTCTTAGGTGTATGTATGTATGTGTATTTCTGCAGCGCAATCTCTTTGGATAGAGAGTTTAAATTAGAGACGCCAAAAACTGGAGAAAAAAGTGGTGACACATGCTCTTTTGAAGCATCAGAAACCACCATCGGTCCTAATTGACCAATGGTGGGTGAAAGGGAAAAAAAATTATATGGCTACAGCAAAACGCGCCATCCAATTTCACCACGTAACAAAGACTGAAAAAAAAAAAACACTCCACGGGCATAGTGTTTAGTGGGGCACTGTCTTCTTGTCCTTTTGAACACTTCTGTCACCGACGCACTTCCAACGCCTCCAGTCTTTGCTTAGAACATGCCACGTGGTCATGTTCATTCGTGAAATTTTGAATTTTTTTTTAGAGAAGGTATGCATTTTTTTCTGTAGCAATTCATGTGATAAATACTAATCATTGCAGCTATCATCCCTCTTGTGCATGTTACATTTGCCAATAGTGCTAGCAGCATAAATTACTGTATGCCGTGCATGAATGCTGTGTCGTAGTCGAGTGCACTGCCATTCCTATATGGTTTATCTTTTTGCCTAGGCGATTGAGGACACAGTAACTGATCCTGCAAGTCTGGACATTACAAGAATGAAGGCCCTCTTGAAAGCTACGCTTGAAGCTCGTAAAGCAAGCCCAAGGGATGAACTACCTGTCTACTTCTTAAGCCCTGATGTGGTAAAGTTGATTCTGAACAAATTCATCCAGCTTATATTCTGTGGATTTCATATCAATTAGTCAAGCTCAGCCTCTGGTTATTTATGCCCCTAATATCAATAATGTATGAAGTAGATGGCACTCTAGGCATTATTTTTAAATCAATTTTGGGTGTTTATTCCTAATTCAACTAAGATCACTTTTTATGGACACTGCACATTTCAGCTTTCTTCATTGCACACCTGATACACATAGAAAAATTAGTGTCCTACCAGAAAAACGCTAATATTTCTCGGGCATGTAATATGGAGAAGCTTTTCATTACATAAATTGAGCAAAACAAAGTCACAATTTTAAATGCCTTCACAGTTCCCCATTTAGCCAAGAAAGAAAGATTAACACAGATTATAAAAGTATTATAAAAACAGATGCCACTATATTTTGCCAATGTTTTCTTATAATTGACAGCGAGAATTGTAGATTGGTAGATTGTCGGCACACAAAGACAGAATATGAAGTTGTGCCAGCATTCCCTAATATATATATGGTGTTTCTTGTAGGGTTGTTATGTTAAGTGAAAGATTATGCATTACATGTGTAGCTGTAGCCTGGTATGCACATTTAAGGAGGCTTCTTAAATGAATGTTTGTGTGAATTTTTTAATATTGTAAAAAACCCATATTTTTTTCCTGGTTTAATGTTGGCGAATCGCCTGCTATTCACAAAAAAATAAGTTTTATCCCCAATTCAAGCAGAAAGAATGTGTCCACCTTGAAAGCTACATTGAGATCCTTTCATCTTGCTAAGGCTATAGCCCTCAAATAATTAGAAAACTTCAGCTTTGGCCGAATTCGTAAAATATTGAGCTTGTGAAAAATAGGTTGCTTACAGTATCATTTTATGATGGTACTTTAGTAGAATCAACCTTTACAAATTTGTTGAGAGTCATGCATCTCCTTTTATGTTTGCAGCTGGCACTTGAGGCAGAGCTTCGATTCAAATCCTCACTTGAAGACATGGAGGCCAAGCTGTGCGAAGTTCGACAAACACTGAACAGAGGAAGTTTCCTTGACATTGACTGCTACCTTCGGCCAAAAAGGGCAACATTTTCTCTCATCGCACTGGTAAGGACTTTTACTTTGAACTTCTACTTTGCTGTCTTTGCCATAGACACTGTGTAGACAGCGTTATAACAGAAGTTCACTATGATGTCTGGCCGTCATATGGTGTGTGACCAGCTACTCCTTCAATTGGATTGATGTCATCACTTCTAGTGTGCGAACATCTTCATTCTCGAATCGCTCCTCGACATCGAGGTTCCACCTAATGCATTTTGCTTTAGTAGAAACAAAATTATGGATTTTTAACAAGATCGTAATTTTTTAAGTTTTCATTTGAATCATCTTACAAAATCGGAATACCAAATTGAATCCTCAGCACTTCAGAAAGTTAAAGAACGTGATTCTCAATGCATTGGATGATTATTTAATGCATTGATTATCTCAGTTTCTGAAGTAGTGATTTATGATAAATAAAAATACATCCGGAGGCCTACAAGACCTGGACGACCAACAACGCCTGCGCCCGAAGCCTTCTAGACTTCGTCCATACCGCCGGCCTCCCCGCTTTCCTTTAATCCCTTTCCCACTTAGGCTTGCGGGCCTTTCCTCTGGGCAATAAACAACAACAACAAAATAAATAATACTGCTTTAAGACATTTTGTTAAATTTATAACGTATCGATCTTTAGAAATCTTAATTTAGGTTTAAGAAGTCACATTTTCACCAAAGACAAACCTAATGACTCGTACAAATGACCTAATTACAATGTTATATTTTGCCCTATATTGTATTGTGAATAAGGTATTTCAAATCTGGCTGCGGATCTATAATTATCAATCAGAAATATATCCACGTCCCTCATATGATTGAGTTAGGTACAGAAATAGTCTAGCCCTCATTTCCCCTATGTTAAAATTGTAACTGTTGACCATCTCAGGACGTAGAGACTCACCATGTCCAACATCTGCTTCAATATATGCTTTTAATAACCAAGAAAATTGCTTGTCAGCTTCAAAATATAATTTAGGTTCATCAGTCTTTTGATACTGCTAGAATCCTGGCTATTTATGGCCATGTATTACCTTGCAGTTGTTTTTTTATTTACGGCGATTTGATTAAATAATCACATTAGATTACATTTTATTTCTTTAAACAAAGGAGGAACCCGCTGTGGATACGCCTTTTCCGGGACCCTTTATCATCAGAATGCGAGACGGAGAACACAAGATCACCTGTGGGAAGTGCTGTGTTCACCTGACTTCCAGATTCTCTCCTGAATGTGCTTTGATCCTGTGCCTCGCTGTTTACTTTATTTTGAATCTTTCTTATCCTTATTCATTTGGACAAACTTTGGGTCTCCTGCAAACAGTGCTAGTCAAAAGCGAGGTGTTTGAGTCATGTCTCATGTCATTTAAACTAAAGTCTCTCTTAAAGGAGTTAAAAAATGCACCCTCAAAATGTACCAGCACAGAAACTAACACAAAGTAGATGAGTGTTAAGTTATGTTCAGACTACTATGCAAGCCTTATTTAAGGAACCTCTGAGATGCAATATTTTTTTCCTTTAAGACACCTAGAAATTGGTTCTTTCCAGGGTCACATTTTCTTAATGAAAAGTATAAATATCAAACCCATTTCAAAGTGCCAACCTGAGCAGTGTGACTTAACAAGTGCCCGAAAGATGTCGGGGTGGTCGGATAGATGGCAGTCTTCTTTCTCAAGCAGTATTACAGCACCGAGAAGCCAATGGAATGGAAGTGAACTCCCCCTGCACTTGGAGGAGCAGAAAGCAACAAACATAAATTAAAAGAGGCATACGTGTGGTCTCTGGGAGCTGCGCTCCTCCAAGTGCAGACGAAGTCTCATTCCGTTCACTTCTCGGCTCTCTAACACTGGTTGCGGAAGAAGACTGCCCTCTTTCCAACTACATTGACATCTTTTGGATTTCTCCTACATTACACTCCTCAGGCAGGCACTTTGAAATGGGCTTGATGTTTTTAGTTTTTATGAAAAAAAGATATGCGGCTCTGGAGTAAACTAATTTTTTATGGTGTCTTGGAACCCTAGTCAGTCGCCTCACTTGAAAGAAAACCTTTTGGACCTGTCAAGCACCCCTTAAGTTGACCTTGGGTGCATCTTATTTTTTTTTTTTGGAAGAAGCTTTATTTGTAAGAGGAGCCTCTATCCCAGTTTTTGAAACAAGCTGTATTTATGTTTACACTTCTCGCAATACTCTAAAAATGCAAGGTTCATCTGCATTGTTTCCTTCAGATCAATTACATTGTTCTTAGCCGCCTAATTATCAGCTTTTTAGTTCTGAGCATTTTATAGCTGAGGGGCAAGTTAAATAAATAATTGAAACTGTCTTATCACATAGTTTGTGCTCCACTTGGTCATTTTGTTTTACAAAGCTTTGACCATGCCAGCACTGGATGTGTGACCAACAATGTTTATACATTAGCAGCCCTTACCTATAGACTAGCTGACTTCACTGAGTTACAAAATAAAATTTGATTAAATCTTATCATTCCTGTTTTATTGTTTGTGTCTTGGATTTCTTTACCATTTTAGTTTGTCTCAGACGTCACATGAGAGGCAAAGATGCTGTGAGCAAAACACATCTGCTACAGCTGTGTGTGTACTGCTGTAGCATTTCCTTTCTGTTAGTACTTGATAGAAATCTTGAGTTCAGCCAGTTTGTTACACAGTTATGGCTACTGGAGTAATGGCTTCCACTGACAGATGTTCAAAAGGTCTGAGTAGATTTCGCAAATTTTCGATGCACAAACATGTTTTAAGGGCCTGTGATTGCTGCCACAATTTGTGTGTTGTGTCGTTTGGGATCTGCCTTAAAACACCAAACAATAAAAAGAATTACAATTAACTGTTGGGCTAGTTGGTTAAACATCTTAAATACAAAAGCGCAAAGGACAAGGACAGAAGCGCTTGTCCTGTTCTTTCTGTGTTCTGTCCTTGTCCTTTGCGCTTTTGTATTTAAAACAATAAAAAGAACCGGTCCACTTAGCTGGAATGCCATTTCAGATAAAACGATACCAATCATTTCTGAAACATTGTTTTATATAAAGCAGGTCATGGCCTTGTGTTGTCCCAGATATTTTTGCACTTGCCTTGTAGACCATTCTAAGGTGCCGTTATATAGAGATCACATAAAAAGCAAGGAAGTTGCAAGGAAAACAGTTCTGCTGCAAATACGTTTCTGATGATATGGCTTTTTTATTTTTTGTTAGCTCAATGTATTATGAATTGAAGAGCTCACAGTGCATCACAAAAGGAGTGACTTGGGAAGAAGCCTTCTAGAATGGCAGTCTAATTTTCACAAAGAGCCTTAGCTTCTGCAGGACACTGATGAAGCTGAGTGTCTTAGTGAAACTTCAGCTGCCGCTGAGAATTCTAAGATACTAAATTTCAAGTCACTCTATTCACATGCACAATGTGCTGCGAACTCTTGATTTCTGGTGACGCTGAGCTATTAGAAAGCGAATACCACAGCACCAGAAACTTATGTGCAGCATAACTGCTTTCTTTACAGCTTCCTTGCTTTTTATTTTATGTCTGACATCTTAGAATGGTCTATAAGAAGGCAGGTGCAAAAATATGTGGCACAACAGAAACCCCTTACCTGCTTTATATGAAACAGTGTTTCGGAAACAGCTAGCTTCTTCTATCTGTACCAGTGTTCCAGATACAAACATATGTAACACCGTTTCACATAAGTCTCCCAATTATATGTGGGACAGCTTTCCATATGCCATTATGTGGAGCACTGTTCCGCAAAACAGCTCGGAAGTCTACTTGGAATGGTGTTCCGCATATTCTCAACATATCTGGAACAGTGTTCCAGGTGGGTAAGTGGAAAATTTTTGCAATAATTTTCCACTTATAGCCGGAACCCAAGTGGAACGGTGTTAAGAGTGCAGGGACATCCGCCCCCCCCCCCCTAAATCCGCCCCCTGACTCCGATGTAGATGGTTGAGCGTGTTGGTTTCTAATTTACGATAAGGAAAGAGGGACATTGAAGACAAACAGACAAGAAAGGCTTTCGACTTTCAACAAAATGTTTACGCTTTTCGCTCTGACCTCCTCAAGCTTCGGCATTGCACCTCTTAGTGCGCTGAAAGCTATCACCGCTATCTTTGATCGCTCGGCGCGTGCGGCGCGAGGAAGCTGAAACACCGCCCTTGATGAAATTGACTAGCCGTTAGAGATACTGTCGTTTTGCAAAGTGAAAAAAAATCATGAACTGATGGGAGTAGGGATGAACGCAGTGTGTACGAGGAGACTCATCGCCAGGCACGTGGACAGTACCGCGTGGGCAGTTCTCCTCCAGTCCGTAAAAAAGCAATTGATTCACGGGGAAAAAAATCATTTCCCCTAGAGTGGGAGTAAAGGTTCGTCCCTTGATTGAATAGATGATGACTGCCCAGCGGTGTCTTGCGGGGCCAATCGTTTGATGAGCCTTGTTCGGTGGGTGATCAGAAGAGTGCGACAGATGCGGGAGGACTTCGTCTAAACCGTTTATTTAGACGTTACGAGCTATAGTACACAGTATATACAAAGCAAGGGGAAATTCCCGTCCTCCAAATTAGTCCAAGTCCAAGCCAGAAAGGGGCTTCTCTCTCCCAGTCACGGGCTTTTGAAGACGCTGACCCCCTCACTCTCGGGCGAGGATCAACCAATCATTTCAAAGTTTTGCTGGAGCCACGTGACATCCACCGTCGAATAGTTGGCAAGGGCGTCGATACACATTCGTTAACTTGCCAACGGACTACAGCCGACAGCTCCGTAACTTCGTCTCTGCATCCCGTTGCAGACAGAGCGGCGCCACCCCGGAACCCCCAGGTTGAAACCCAAGAAGCCCCGTAGAATGCGCAAGCCTCCAGATTCAAAAGAAAAACAACATCGCTTCCCGAGGGGTCATCCCGATGGGGGAGACACAGGAAGACGCTCTCCAGGGGGGCCGCGTCGGCGGAAAGGCCCGCGCGGTCTCCCGTTAGAAAAACAAAACCACACAAAACGACTGGGGAGGGAGCATCATACACGCCGCCGGACAAGGCGACCGTCGCCCGGCCGATCGAGAAACCAGACGTCTTTCCCAGAACCCTTACACCTTCCCCCAAGACTGTTTCTGGTCCTTCTTGGACCTGCTAAACAGTTAATCTAAACACACGCAAAAGAAATAAAACTAGATAACACTAACGTGAACTTCTTCAAAACCGACTCAAAGCGTGCAAACATAATCGTAAGCTGACAACAAAGCAAAACACCTAAAGACAACAGATTCTACTTTAACAGACCGGAATGTCCCCAGGATGCAAACATTAAAAAGGGGCCAAAACGCGTGCGTGACATTCCAAAGGCTGAAAAACAACACACACACAAAAAGAAAAACAGCGTTACATTCGCAATGCACGCATTCACAACAGCAACGAGAAGAACGTCCTTTTGAGTCCCCAAGTTCGACTCGCCAATTCACTTCACAGCCCCACAGCGCCCTGCGGCACGGGTGAGCGGGAACATTCACGTCTAACCGAGGCGGCATGGCATGATCACTCAGTCGACTCCCAAGATAAATTGTGGAGCCCAGACAACGTGTCAGCATTTCCGTTACTGGTTCCCTTCCCATGCTGGACTGTTACATTGTAACGCTGAAGGGCCGAGGCCCACCTAACCAACCCCACAAACCAGTGCTTCGCTGTCCTCATCTCTTCCGCCGTTCTGTTCTTCAACTTCACAAGGAAAGGCTGCCGTACCTCCCTGTTGCACCTGAGCCTTACCGCTCCGAGCTCTCAAAAGTTCCCAGTCTTCTCCGGCAAGCAAACAGTTCACCCCCTCCGCCAGCTGATCGGTGAGCGCGCACACTAAGTCGGCTTTAGTTGGATTTTCTACCGCCCCTGGACAGCTCAATCGTATTGGAAGTGTTGCAAGCTTGGCCTGAATGACGTGGCCAAAGGCGCACACTAGCTTCACCGTGCCCGACGGTTCCCTCAAAGCTTGAGGTAGCAGGCTCTCCCGTACTACCGTCATTTCGGTACCCGTGTCCAGCACTGCTTCGGTGTGTACGTCGCCGCACGCCAGTTGAACCAATTGTAGCTTCGAGCGGCACGCCTCCGAAATCGAGCGCCTCACCTCAACCCGAGCGGTTAACACTCTGTCTGTCTGCCCTTTCGGTTCAGGAAAGTTTGCCAGCCCCTGAGGCACCTCACTACCCGAAGTGCGAGGGCAGCGCTTGGCAATGTGTCCCTGCTCATGACATACATGACACCTTACAGCCGCTCGACCCGAGTTCACGGGACCTTTGGACCCTGGCGAGCGCCCCGTCCCTGACTGTTCTGTTGGAGCGTACACCTGTTTCGTGGCGCTCCCTTTCCCTTTTGCCTGCTCATAAGTCTGTAACACCCTCGCCACCTCGACCGGTTTTAACCAAGTCTCTCCCTCGCGAAGGCGAACATACTCCAGACCATCGGTACTCAGGCTCGCCTTAATCCGATCAGCAACCATGAGCTCCGTTACTGTCTCCTGCGTGTCCGCACCTCTTACCTGAAGGTAATACGTGAAGTAGGTTCGGACACGAGAGGCGAACTGAGCCCATGTTTCATCTTTTCTTTTGGCTGCGCTGTCGAACCTGTCTAGGTACTCAGCTGGCGTGAGTTTGAGTTCGCTCAGCACCGCCCGTTTTACCGACTCGTAATCTAAACAATCGTCTTGCCCTAGACTGCGCAGCAGGTAGCGGACACGCTCCGTTAGCACCGGCATAATCAAATGTACTCGACTACTATCCGGCACCTGGTACGTGGTAAACAATTTTTCCACCTCATCAAACCATAGCGGAACGTCCGCGTCACATGGCAGGCGGTACCCTTTCAGAACTTTTGCGCATTGCGCAACCGGGTCTAAGCCTGCGTGCCGTTGATCGTCTGTTTCCGACCCAGAGGACGAAGGTCGACCACTCTCTTTTCCCAGCTCTGCTCTGCGCAACGCGATCCGCTCTTCGGACTCAATCTGAAGTTGCGCTTTCCGCAACTCAAATTCTAGTTCGAGCCTCCGAATTGCGACCGCCTCCGATTCTTTTTCTGTCGCACCCTGTGGCGCGTCCTGCCCCTGACGAGAGGCTCCTGTCCCCTGCGAGTTCTCTCCATTTAACCCGTTCTCCATGTCGGCTAACATCTGACGCGTCAAAACCATGAGTCCCGCCAATTACCAGCCATGCCAACCTCGACCCAACGCAAGAAATCCCACTCACCCGGCGCAAACGTTGCAGCAGTTTGACGCCCAGAGCCCGGATATTGCGTCCTCAGTAGTCGTCCTTGGCCTCGGCGTCGGAACTCCTGACCCTTGAGGTCCCTGGTTTCAGCCACCGGTCGTTCAGCGTCGCTGTCCGATGACCCAGGTGGTTTTCTCTCCGTCGATGTGCCGCATGTGCCGCTTTCCACCGGCAAAGCCGCTTCGGCAGTGCCGCTCCCTGACGCTCAGCGTTGCTTGTCGACGGATTCCGTAGGTCGCTCCGTTCAAGCACCTGGCCAGCCAGGAAGCTTCAGCTGGACCACCTCTGTCGCTTTCTTGATCCTCCGATCCTCACCGAGGCTCGCTCATCGCTGTCGTGCTGCGCCAGTAAAGGTTCGTCCCTTGATTGAATAGATGATGACTGCCCAGCGGTGTCTTGCGGGGCCAATCGTTTGATGAGCCTTGTTCGGTGGGTGATCAGAAGAGTGCGACAGATGCGGGAGGACTTCGTCTAAACCGTTTATTTAGACGTTACGAGCTATAGTACACAGTATATACAAAGCAAGGGGAAATTCCCGTCCTCCAAATTAGTCCAAGTCCAAGCCAGAAAGGGGCTTCTCTCTCCCCAGTCACGGGCTTTTGAAGACGCTGACCCCCTCACTCTCGGGCGAGGATCAACCAATCATTTCAAAGTTTTGCTGGAGCCACGTGACATCCACCGTCGAATAGTTGGCAAGGGCGTCGATACACATTCGTTAACTTGCCAACGGACTACAGCCGACAGCTCCGTAACTTCGTCTCTGCATCCCGTTGCAGACAGAGCGGCGCCACCCCGGAACCCCCAGGTTGAAACCCAAGAAGCCCCGTAGAATGCGCAAGCCTCCAGATTCAAAAGAAAAACAACATCGCTTCCCGAGGGGTCATCCCGATGGGGGAGACACAGGAAGACGCTCTCCAGGGGGGCCGCGTCGGCGGAAAGGCCCGCGCGGTCTCCCGTTAGAAAAACAAAACCACACAAAACGACTGGGGAGGGAGCATCATACACGCCGCCGGACAAGGCGACCGTCGCCCGGCCGATCGAGAAACCAGACGTCTTTCCCAGAACCCTTACAGTGGGGAACCCATAAGTCAAGATGCCTGGATCCAGATATGTAAAATATACCTAGCTAAGAAGCCCCTCCTCTGCTACGCATAGGACCACCACCCATGCATCAATTCACAGCACCCGTGACTGGGTATTTGAACGTCAAGTCTAGTGAACAAGCCCGTGTTTTTTTGTGATATACCAAGTTTCCTTTATTAGTTTACTTGTGCACCCTCAAATACACAACGGTGTCTTGCAGTGCATTCTTGTCAACATCCACGTGTAATACAGGGCTACCGCAATGACAGACGGGGCAAAACACAACAGTTCTACCAGACTGTGTCCGATTTTGAACTGCCCTATTGTCGCACTTAAATTTACATTAACTTCCGAATTCACTTACGTCTTCAGATTGGCCGTTATCTCGTTATTAGAGGAGACTTTCGATGCTAGACTTGACAAAAGGCGTCCATTTCTAAAATTAACGACGATACGTTATATTTTTATCATGTCGGCGTACTCAATGTCAAACGGCTGATTCACCCTGCACCGTTTTACGCCTACGCTACATGCTACGAGAGCTTACGCATAAGTCACCGGGACATATATGCTTCATGCTAAGCGCATAGCAGTTCAAGGAGAGATTCTGGCACGGGACATTCGAGACACGAATGTTTCGTGATTTATGCGTAACGTTGAAAACGTAAGAAAACGTAGCAGTGTGACACAGCCTTTAAGGCACGTTTATACTCCAACGTAACGTCGACGGGCGCGGCGTAGCGTAGCGCGCGCAGATATTGATTGGCCACAGCTCTCGAGTTCCTGGTTGCCGGCCAATGAAAGGCGCGCGCTCTGCGCCACGCCGCGTTCACTGCGCTCAACGTCGGAGTATATACAGCCCTTTAGAGGGACACTACAACTAAATTTCGGGCGCTAATTTTTGGTTTATATGTGTTCAAAGAAGCAGTATCACATCGAACAGACGAATATCTTGTTAAAAAGTCACGAAAGGGAATTTTTAAACGAATTAAACGATTAGCAAAGAGCACCTGGTGGATGTCGCTAACGCCCGTTTGTAATGCCCGTCTAGGAACCTTGAGAGGTATGGCGCACCGTGCATTCACGGGGGCGCCTATCAAACCATTTAGCCGTCTTGGCACGCTGGGCAGCTATTTAGTTGCCTCGCCTCAGACACGATCACGTGGTCGTGTCGCCGCGGGTCGATCGGGATCCTCGAATTCGGCTCCCGACGGGACGCTTTCTCTCCTAGCCACTGGATGGCGTCGGAGACGCCCCCATGGCAGAGCCGTATATTGGGAGAGTTTGGCAGGTGGGTGTGGCGACGAAGGCGCCGGAGAGGAGAAAAGTAAACGAAAGGGGAGGAGAGCGCCGAAGGAGCGAGAGAGAAAGAAGGGAACAGAGAGGAGACGACCGCCGTTTTGACGCAACGCTGTTGGAGAAGAGCAATGCTGAGGCTACGCGTCGCCTGCTACGGGCTCCACTTCTTTTCGCCTGAATAAAAGTTTGTGGCCATACGTCAAAAAACCTAATTTATTAGCTTTTCAACCCACCGAGGAATAATAGTATATCCTTTTCTTGCCAGAGCCAGCGATATAAAAGGAAATAATAGAGATTTAGATGGTGATCCAATGCATTCTGCCGGGAGAATGATCGAAGATGGCGGCCCTCACCAGCGTCAGCTGGGAGCAGCCGGGAGTTCACGCGCATGCGCTCATGCTCTCGCCTATGTGCTGCATGCCGTGCTCGCCGGGAGGAGAGGCTGCCACGGCGGCGAGATCATAGACTGACCAAACCTCCCCATATACGGCTCTGCCCCATGGCGGGCGAGGAGAAACCTCCTCGCCCATCGGTCGATATTGTCGGTAACCGGGAGGCAAGAGTCTCTTGACAATTCCTGAGGATTCCGGCCGGGCTCAAGAAAGGCGAGTGCGAGCAACTGCTCGGGCAATAGCGGGACACGAGGCCTAGGGGCCCTCTTTGTGTTTTAGCTACGTTTGTAAATATTTGAGTAATGTCGCGTGTGTTTGTAGTGGTATAGATTGAGTGTTTTGTAGACCTTTCTTTCTTTCTTTCTTTATTAGTTTCCATTTCTACAGAATGGAGGAGGCCGAGGGAAAAAAGCTACAAACGCAGCTTGTGGGGCCCCGGCCCCCTTTAAATGATGGCAGCATTGGACCCACAAAACACTCACACACAGTAACAAAACACTTCCTGGTCAATTAGATTCACTCATTCGATACAGCTCCACACATTAGTATACAGTTGCAATTTAACATGATTAGGTGGGGTAAGGAACACAAAACAATTTTAGGAAATAGCTCGAGCTTTCATCTTAGGTAGTTCTAAGGGCGCCGGTATCAGAAAATGAACATAAAAGATATCTCAGTTCAGAAGGGGTTATAGAGGATATATCGGTGCCAGCCTCCCCAGGTGAATTTAGTAGTCGAGGCAAAGTATTCTTAAGCATTTGGTCACCATAATTTGTCCGAGAACGAGGAACTAGCCATGGTTCTGGAGTTCGTGTTTTATGCGAACGTTGCCTTTTTTCTAAGTTTCCTATTTCTAAGAGTGTAGAGGTATTTTTCCTAATGCTATAATAAAAATCTCGCATAAGCCTCCTTCGGTATATGTCATGAACTTTTGAAATGTTATATTTCTTGAAAAGGTAGTCAGTATGTTCGGTGTATGAGACATTGGCATAACGCGTATTATTCTCTTTTGCATTAAATGTAATTTATGGCGGTTAGATTCTGTTGTTGTGCCCCATACAAGATGGCAATAGTTAATATGAGATACAAATAGCGTATTGTAGATTAATAATTTAACTGATTCCCGAAGAATATACCTATTTCGATTCAGTATACCAGCTATTTGACTAAGTTTGAGTAGTACAAAGTTAACATGCTCGTCCCATTGCATGTTACTGGAGAAGTACGTGCCAAGCACTTTTATAGTGTCCAAAACTTCGATGTTTGTGTGATTAAACGCTATGTTATGATGCAATGGGATAGGCGTTCCTCTTGGTGTAGAAGAAAACGGCTTTTTAGTTATATTAGAATTTACTTTAGACGGTTCTGTTTTGACCAGGAGCTTAATTTACGTAGAACATCATTTGCCATATTGGTTATCTCGCGTAGGAGCTGGACGATAGAAATATGCTAGTATCGGTCCGCATAGATTATAAACTTCGCCTGTTGACATATATGTATGATATCATTGACGTATAAGTTAAATGTGTTAAACCTGAATAGGCCACGGGGAGGGGGAGGGAGGATGTAGGCTCGGTAGTATCCTATCATGCCGAGAAAACGGCGCACTCCCCCGACATCGGTAGGGACTGGGAACTCCAAGATCGCCCGCAACTTGTCCGCGCCGGGGAAACTTTTCCCTCTCGATCCGGGAATCCCAACAAGCTGATCTCAGAAGCTCCAATTTGGGCTTTAGTCGGGTTTAGTGTGAGGCCGGCGATCCGCAGTTTGCGCAACACGCCCTCGAGGTGACGAAGGTGGTCCTCGAAAGTTTCCCGAGCACATAATGATGTCGTCCAGGTAGGCAAGCGCGTGCTGCCATTTGGCATCTCCGAGCACCCCATCGATCAACCGCTGAAATGTCATCGGTGCACCTGTTAATCCGAACGGCATCCGAGTGAATCCCGAACAAGCTCTCGGTGACACACGAATGCAGTTTTGCTGCCGCCACTCCGGGCTCATCTCCACTTGAGGTAGCCTCTGCTTGCGTCGAGGGTAGTGAAGTAGTTCACTGTCCCCGATCTGAGATGATTTCTTCGATGCCTCGGAAACGGATACGCATCTTTTACGGTCACCGGTTCGCCAAGCGCCGAGTAATCGACGCAGAGTCTCGATGTTCCGTTTTTCTTTGGCACCAAAACCACCGGGAATCCCCAGGGTCCTGATGACCGGCGAATGATTCCTGACTCCAAGAGCTCATCGACGGCGGCATCTGATCGCTTTTCGCCTTGGCCAGGCTCACAGGACGCCGGATTGGACTTCCAGCAGCGCGCGCGTCCCCAGTTTCAATGCGATGTTGCACCTGCTTGGTGCAGCCCGGCTGTTCGGTGAACATTTCGCCAAGTTGTGCAGCAAAGCCGCCAACCTCTCTCGCTCGGGTCGGGACAGTCCATCGGCATTGGCCAACGGTAGCCCATTGCGGCCGCAGTGCGCGACGTAGCTCGGTGTTGGGTGGCCTCGTGGCGCTGCCGCGTCAGTTCTTTCCTGTTCTGTCGCTTTTCCCAGCGCTGCCGCCATGGTCCCCGTGAGAACTTTCTCGGAAACTTGGAAAGGGGCGCCTGTGCCCTCTCGGTGCTCCCGCCACTTGCAGCACGCCAACGATGATGCCGGTGTTGGCCAGGAAATCCCGGCCAAGCAGGGAATGATGGGCACCGTCAGCCCGGCCAAATGGACGAACCGCTGTCTCTGCGCGCGTTGATTCCAACGTACCACGAGACGCACTGCTCCCCTCAATGTCGTCGACCCACAAGCCAACTGGAAAAATGGTCCCCCCATGCCTCACCCCGAACGGGACTTCTGTTGGAGATGCCTGAGGACCTCGTCCCCAATTAGCGACGCACTCAGCCCCGCTATCCAGAAGGGCTGCGAACTCCTTTCCCGCCACTGCTCAGGGAAATAAATGGGGCCAGCGGTGCGTAAGCGTCGCTGTCCCGACCCGATACGCCCGTTGGCACGCACACCGTCGATGGGATGTCGGGGACCCGCTCGTTGGTCTGCTTCCGCCGCCGATAACTTTATCGGCGGCCTCCTCCGGCTTCCCGAAATCTCCCTTTGTGCAGTCAGCGCCTATAGTGCCCGATTTCGTGGCACGCAGAGCAGCGGCCTCGCCAACCTGGGATAGAATTCTCCCCAGTGGAACGTCCGATGCGCTCACCCCTTGTGGCAGCGGGTCGGCGGCAGTCTGCTCCCGTGCTGCGGCGATCCGTGGTGCGCCAGTCGGGCCGGAATTCCGGCCGGCATGGACGGCCGCGCTCCTTCCTAGGAGCGATCCTGGCTCCTGGGCGCGGCCGTCCGTGAGCTCCCAGGGTTTCCGCTCGGCTCACCGCTGGCCGCCGGCGATTGCGGCCCCCCGCCGATACCCACGTGGCACCGGCCCGTGCAAAGCCGCATCGGGGGTTCAACCGTGTCACGGTCGGTGCTGGGGGAAGGTGGTACCTAAGCGCTCCGCCATTATGTCGGCCTGAACCCTGCGAGCCTCATGTGCGAGTCACTCAGACTCTCCGAATGGGCGCCCCCACGCAGATACCGCGAAAGGTGGATGCGCCTGCCTCACCACCCGCTCGACCTGCTCCTGGTCCGTAGCATCTGGATCGGCGAGACCCGCAGTGAGCTCCTGCATCGCTCTCGCAGGTACTCCGCGAATGGGCTCCAGCGGGAGCCTGCCAGCTCTTTCCTCCAGTTCCCGCGCATTCTCGGCAGGTAGTCCTGCCGGCAAGAATTCTGTCGGAAGAGGGCCGTGAACTCGCCGAGTGTTCCGGCTGACTCGCCCACAAGGCGATGCCACGTGGCCGCCGGGCCTACGAGAGCCACCGGCAGAACCCTGCCTAGCGTCTCCTCTCGGTCAAGCCGGTAGCCTTCCCGATATCGCTGGATTGCCAGCAAGAAGTCGGCCGCGCTCATAGCTCGATCGCTGTATCCGCTGTAATTCCGGCACCGGAATGCTTCGGAACCCTCGGTGCTTTTTTTTCTTGTTTT